>JAADVN010000329.1:0-21772 GCA_023335535.1 Globisporangium spinosum | reverse complement strand
GGGATGTGTTGGGGGCGTCTTCTACTGAAGTGGTGCTGCGGCTCGCCGAATCAGATTGAAGCGAAGCGTTCTTCTGAGAGTTTCCCTCTTTCGCAGGACCTCCAGACCTCCAGGGCAGCTCGGGGATTTGCAAATGTGCAAATTTGCAAAAACGCAAATCGGGCGAGATCGGAGGTTTACTTGTGGCCGGTTTTGTTCTCCTGTGTGGGGTTTGCGACTCAGAAAAACAGTTGAAAATGCGCACGAAGCGCAGCAAAATCTGTTTGAGGGGGAGGGGGCTGTGGACAAACGCTCGACTACAGGAACGGCACAATTGGCCAGCAGCAGGACGGCAGCAATCAAAAACACATACTCTCCAACGAACCCAAAACAATGGGAAACGGTTCTTGATGAGGGTGGAATCGCTGGTAAGTAAATACAGTTTAATTTCCAATTGACACGTAAACAATGAATGGTGGTTGGGTTGGTTCTTTCCGTGCTGTTCCATCAGCAACAAGTTTACCTCCCAATAAGTACTGTACTTACATGAAGGCTGTCTCCAAAAGCGATGACGCAAAATCGCTAAGCACAGTGTCTGAAAAGCACACAGTTTTTCGCTTACAGTGTATTTCCGAGAAAAGGCCGCTCTATTTGCAAACCAAGGCGTTTGGAGAGGTGCCTTTCAATCTCTCCAGACACTGTGTCGAACGAATTCCATGCGCCTTCTTATTTGGACATCCATCGACGATTAGAAACCTCCGAAGCGAAGGGCCATCAAGAGTTGGATGCGTACACGAATCTAAAGCATTTCCGTTTTCCTTCTTCGCTCATCGTTTGACCCTTCTCGAAATTCGAAATGGAAGCGCAGGTCCTGGAGCTTGGCAGGCGCATCAAAACGCTGTGTTTGTAGGTGCAGAATGGCAGGCCGGCGGGAGACCTCGACGGGGTTGGGAGCGAGTAGTGACTCGATGTCACCCCAGGCGCGTATTCGTCGACTTGCTGGACTTTTCCCTTTTACGTCATCTACCGAGTGGTGCAGTGTACCTCACTCTTTTGACGAGAAGCGACTCGCTCTTCAAATCACTATAACAACAATCAGCATATTCAGGTTCGTTCGTGTGTGTCGTGCACGCTCGCGACGGAATGGTTTAAACTCCAAGCAAAACTTTGGTTCTGTGCCTCTGTCCGAATCATTGGCTCACAAGAGAACACGAAAAGCTGCGCCAAAGAAGAAGACACAAAGCTTTGGAAGTGTTATTTCTATGGATGGTCTGATACTGCGACTTGCTCGTGTATATGCATTATGCAGGTGTAGGTACGTCAACGCCAACTGGAAGATCCAAGCCTGAGCAAGTACAGTCAAGTGATTGTTCTTCATTAGAATGGACAGACAATCTTCACCTCGATTCTGAATTCTGACCAAGTACACACACTTTCACACACAGAGAGACAAACAACGGCCTCTCTCTCTCTCTCTCTCTCGTCGTAGACGTTTCCCGAGCTTACTGCGCTGGGCGGAAGCCTTCGTACGCGCTGAGCACGTTCAGGCGGCCGTGGCCGTACTGGTTGTTGGGCCACGCCTGGTCCGACGTGGCGCTGCATGTGAAGTTGCTGTACGCCAGACCCTTCTGGTCCGTGGTGGTGTACAAAGCGATCTTGACCTCTTCAACGGTGAAGTCCGGCTGCGCGCTCAGGATCAGAGCGATCGCTCCGGCCACGTGCGGCGCCGCCATGCTCGTGCCGCTCACGAGCGCGTACTCTGCGTCGCCTGTATTGAATGACGAGCGCACTTGGCGTCCAGGCGCGACGATGTCCGGCTTGCAACGGCCGTTGAGCCCCGGACCTTTGCTGCTGAACGGTGCGAGCTCGTCCACGACTCCGGTCGCGCCGACGGCGATGGAGTTGGGGAAATCCGCCGGCGAGGCTGCGGTTTTACACTCGGGGCCGCCGTTCCCGATCGCAAACACCGGGACAATGCCAGCCTTGGTCCAGGCGTCCACTGCCGGTTTGAAGAATGTCGCGGACGTGTAGGAGCCCCAGCTATTGCTTACAACATGCGGCGCCTTGCTGCAGTCCGGATTGTTGCCCTGCGTGTCTGTAGGACAGAGTACGAACTGCGCGCACTCGAGCATGTCGGACTCGGGGCAGTCGTCCACGCGGCAGATCTTGCAGCTCATCCAGGTGGCTCCGGGGGCGACGCCGACACCCTTGGCCCCGGCGATGGTGCCCATCGTGTGGGTTCCGTGGCCATCAAGGTCGTATGGCTCGGCGGACTGGAGCTCTGGGTCGTACCAGCCGTAGGCGCCGCGGAAGTTACGCTTGAGCGCCTCGTGGGTCCAGCGCACCCCCGAGTCAAGACTCGCGACGACCACGCCCTGGCCGATGTTGCCGTCCGCCCAGACCTTAGGCGCGCCAATCTTCGCGACGCTCCATTCGTATCCCACCAGCTCCATGCCCGAGGCGTCCGTCGCGTTCGTGAGCTCCGGTTTATCGACTTTGGTGGCAAATTGTTCGCGGATGTCGCCGATCGAGTCGAGCACCGCGAGCTTCTTGACGAGCTCAAACGACGCAGAGGTGACGAAGACCTGGTTCGAGATCCAAAAGGTCTTGAAGCCGTCATGGAGCCCGTCGCTTTCGTGGGCCAGGAGCTTGGTGACCTGGGACGACGCGAGCTTGTGTTGCGCCTGAAGTTTGTCCTTGAGGTCAGCGATCTTGGCCGTGCGTGTTGCGTACGCGCCTTCCTTGACGCTCTCGAGCGTCGCGTCAGTGGTCTGTGCGAGGCCGAGGATGAGGTCAACGGTGCCGTCCTTGCGGAGCGCGCGGTGGACACCTGGGTGAACACGGGGAAGAGCAGAGGTGGTGGTGAAGGAGGAGCTTAGCGCAGCGAGGGCGGCGAGGAAGGTGGTGAGGCAGGTGTGCATGATTCTTCAATCAGTGCGTGAGGAGGAAGGCAATTTGAACTGTGAGGTTGGAGAGTGGAGTGGCACCATGTTGCCTCGACTTGGGCTGCAGGTGTTCGTTCGCTTGTTCGGCGTCGAGGGACGGACGTATCTAAGATCGATATGCCCAAGGACGACGGGCCTTCCATCCATTATCCCTGCGATGGCGCCATGAGTTACCAATATGTACATGCGCGGAAGGAAGGTCTAACATCACCATGCCAGCAAGTTCATTGATGACACCAGCAGGAAAGGTGCCAATACTGAAGACCAGCATCACGCGTTTTACTGTACACTCAAGCGAGTGAGAATGAGGAAAGCAGATATGTCGCGCGACAAGAGCGAGCGTGCGAGCTCAGACTTCCATGCCAGTACGCAAAGTTCAGTTTCAGTTTAGCAAAATGCATTGCAAGCCACAAAATCGTTTCACAATGTAACGCAAGCAAACGCCTTCTTCACCCAGCGCCAAGCCTTCGACTGGTGTTGCGAACAGAAGATGCAAAGGATTCGGATCGCTCTGTAAAGGCCAGCGTCGATTTTCAAATGGCTGCGTTACAGTTGAGTAACTAATGCGCTGCGACTTGCTGCAGACTGCGTCGTTGACCTAGGCGACGGTCCGGTGTGAGCATAGCACCTATTGGGTGCAGCCGAGCATGACAGAGTCGAGGATATTTCTTTCGCATTCGACAGAGAGCTTACAGGTCGTCCACGCGGCACAGGGAGCTAAGCCGATGCCCTTGGAGCCACCACCCTGTGAGTTCCATGACCAAATTGGTCGGTTGGCTCTTTCGTCTTGAGAACAGGAACGTATATCTCATATGGAAACTCTTGCTTAAGGCTTCATTTGCGCTGTACACTCTTGTCTCAAGACTCGCTACAACAACTCCCTGTGTTGGTTCACCCTGCCAACTGCCCAGACCTTCGCAATTCCAATCTCCACACACCCACTCGTACTCAACAGCCTCTCTGTTCAAACTCATTTTCGCCCCGTCAACTCTCTCTTTCCGTAAATTCCTTCAGCGTTACATGAGCAAAGTCGCGGATCACGATGAATGCGTGGATGAAGGAGTGTTGACGAAGGAGGGGCGTCGAGCAGCGAGGGCAGTAAACCAAGCTAGGGTCTGGGCGTTCTGACGCTCCTACCAATCTACATCGCGTAGGGTTTGGCACAAAATGAGCGTGCAAAATGAAGAATGCTTGTAATCTGTAGTGCACTCATGCCGTTCACTTCCATCAACATCGTCTGGGTCCGCTGGATTCTCACGAAGTAGGAGCAGTTCGAATGCTTCTATCGCTATATCTCGTCTATTCAGTGGATGTGTCATCCGTGGGATGAGTCTCGCTACGGCAATGATGCTTGCATTGCTCAGCACTGAACTGTTGAGTGTGCTGCTGCAATGCGGCGGATCCATTGGCTTCATTTGTCCGTCGACAGGTGCAATCAGCAATCTTCAACCAAACTTCCCGTCGCGCACTTCTGATTGGCTGAAAAGCAGCCACTGATTCAGGAATGTATGCAGTAGTGAATGCGCTTTCAGATTTTGACCCGCAGCCTCTGTAGGAACGTCAAAAAGTACCGATTTGATAAAGAGGTATCCAAGATATACAATATTGAAGCTTTGTCACCTGTTACTTATTTTGAAGATTAAAATTAAAATAAAAAGGTCTGTTAAACCACACCCAGTCTCTTGAAGCTTCCTTCGAATGCAAACGTGTGTCGCGTGTGTGTATGTGTGTTTGACTTGTGTCATCTGTGGTCGATTAACCGCCCACGCTCTCACCACGTCGCCCACAAGAGAGACAAGCCCAGGAACCAGAGCTCACTCTTCAATCCGCCTCGCCTCGCGCAACACACACACTCTCCTCCCATCGCTTCTGCCACGATGACGCTCGCGCAGGACCAGCTCGAGGGCCTCCCGGAGGCCATCCCGCTCAAGGTGCTCTTCGGTAACCCGGACAAGCGCATGGCGCGCATCTCGCCCGATGGCAAGTTCTACGCCTACCTTGCGGACGCGGCGAACGGCGTCACGAACGTCTTCCTCAAGGCCGTACTCTTCGATGAGACGCGCGACGACAAGGACGCCGCGCTCGTGGACACGGAGGCGCAGCAGCTCACGACCGAGGACCACCGCCCCGTGCGCATCTTCCTCTGGTCCAAGGCCACGTCCCCGTCCTACCGCATCTTCTACCTGCAGGACAAGGGCGGTGACGAGAACTTCCACCTGTACGTGGCCGAGTTCGCTGCTGATGCCGCTGGCGTCGTGCACCAGAGCGTCGTGCGCGATTTAACCCCGTTCGACGGTGTGACCGTATCCATGGGCAACGGCGTGCAGACGAGCAAGAAGTTCCCGGACCAGGTGATCGTGGCGCTCAACAAGCGCGACCGCCGCTTCTTTGACGCCTTCCGTATCGACATCCCCACGGGCGACTTGGAGCTCTTGGTCGAGAACCCGGGCGACGTCGCTGGGTGGGTCATGAACGACGATTTCCAGGTGTGGGGTGCGAGCGTGAGAAGCTCTGCGGATGGCAGCGAGAGCTTCCGCGTGCGTCCGTCGCTTGAGAACACGGACGCGGCGAGCTGGAAGACGCTCGCGGTTTGGCCGCACGGCGAGCAGGGAGTGGTGCACTCGTTCAACAAGGACTGCTCGGGCGTGTACGTCGAGACGAGCATCTCGCACCAGCCGGATGGCACGGACTTCAACACGAGCCGCCTCGTGCTGCTCTCGACCGAGGACGGCACGGAGCTCGACGTCCTGGCGCATGACCTCCAGTGCGACGTGGGCTCCGTGAGTTTCAACGAGATCACGTGCGAGCCGGAGTTCGCTGTGTTCGAGTACACGAAGCCTCGCATTGAAGTGATCGATGAGAGCGTGCGCACCGACATCTACCGTCTGCAGGCGCTCGTCAAGGGCCACTACGTGCACGTGAGCGTCACGGACGACAACATGACGTGGCTGTACGCGGACCAGCGCGACGATGCGTCGCTCCGCTACTACATCTTTGAGCGCCGCATGGGCCGCAACGCGCTCATCTTTGACTCGCAGCCCGAGCTCTCGCAGTACACGCTCGTGCCGATGACGCCGCACGTGATCCAGACGTCGGACGACGAAGATATGGTCATCTATGTGAGCCTCCCGCACGGTATCAAGGCCGAGAACCTGCCGTTCGTGCTCAACGTGCACGGCGGTCCGTGGGCTCGCGACCAGTGGAACCTGAGCCCGATCCACCAGCTGCTCGCGAACCGCGGCTACGGCGTGATCTCGGTCAACTTCCGCGGCTCCACGGGGCTCGGTAAGCGCTGGACCAACTTGGGCGACCTCCAGTGGGGCACCACGATGCAGCAGGACCTCACGGACACAGTGAACTGGGCCGTGAAGCAGGGTTACGCGGACAAGGACCGCTTCGCGATCCTCGGCGGCAGCTACGGTGGCTACGCGGTGCTCGCCGGACTCGCGTTCACGCCGGACGTGTATGTGTGCGGCGTGGACATTGTCGGCCCGTCGCACATCAAGACGCTGCTGCAGAGCGTGCCGGCGTACTGGGCGACGATGAAGAAGATGCTGCAGCTGCGCGTGGGCGACGTCGAGACGGACCAGGAGCTGAACGAGAAGATCTCGCCGTTCTACCACGCCGACAAGATCACCAAGCCGCTGCTCATCGCGCAGGGCAAGAACGATCCGCGCGTGAAGCAGGCCGAGTCGGACCAGATCGCCAAGAAGCTCTACGAGAACAAGCACGACGTGCAGTACATCTTGTACACGGACGAGGGCCATGGCTTTGCACGCCCGGCCAACAAGCTCGAGTTCTTCGCGCGCGTGGAGAAGTTCTTTGAGCAGTACCTCGGCGGTCGCGCGCTGCCGCTCGACGCGAGCCTCATCGAGGGCAACTCGGCAGTCGAGATCGACGTGTCGACGTTGTAGGCATGGCTGAGCTCTCTGATTGTGAATATTGTGTGCTTGCTGCCTTCGTAAATGGATAACGCTCTGATCCAATCCAAATGGATGTCTCTTTTTTTAAATACATACACCTGCTTCCAAAGCGAAATGAGCGCAATAGCAGCCACCACCAAACGGTGGTGGCTGCGAGGGTATATAATGAGTGATATTGTTGCTGGTAATGTGCGTCATCCAAACTGTCGAGTCATGCCATTTTGCTGCCGTTGGTTGGGTCTGGCGACCGTCGAGCGAGTGGACTGTAGCCATCCTCGCGTTTGCTGAAGGCCCAAATCCTCAGTCCTCAGCCATCTCGCTTGACACAGAGCTCTGGAGGCATCGGCAGTCATGTTGCTGAGAGGTCACTCATCACTTGGCTTGGACACGATTGGCAGTTCATAGTAGTGTTGGGTAAAATAGATGTACATTCTTTTTATGTAGGGAGAGAGCATTCGCTTTCTTTCTTGAGCTATGGGGCTACTCGCACCTATTTGATTGTCGCTCTTCATAATCAACCTACCGCGACGTCTTGGTCTTTCTCTTACTACTACTACCAATAACAACAACAACTCTATGGGGAAACTAGATGATCCGTCCGTCCGTCCGTCCGATCGCCCTTAGTTCTTCTGCGCGACGTAGAACTCCGAGTACCATTCCCAAGTCTTCTTGAGCCCCTCGGCGAGCGGCGTGGTCGGCTCGTACCCGAGCAGTCTCTTGGCCTTGGACACGTCCGCGGCCGTGCGCGGCACGTCGCCGGGCTGGTCCGGCAGGTAGTTGATCTTGGCCTTCTTGCCCACGAGCCCCTCGATGGTCGCGATGAAGTCCGTGAGGAAGATCGGGTTGCCATTGCCCAGGTTGAACACCTCGCAGCCGTGGCCCTTGTCCAGACTCAGCAGCACGCCCTGCACGATGTCGTCCACGTACGTGTAGTCGCGCGACGACGTGCCGTCGCCGTACTGGTCGATCGCGATATCGTGGAAGATGCGGTCCATGAACTTGAACGGCGCCATGTCCGGGCGACCGCGCGGACCGTATACCGTGAAGAAGCGCAGTCCGATCGTGTCGAGCTTGTACAGGTGGTGGTACGTGTGCGCCAGAAGCTCGCAGCTCTTCTTGGTCGCCGCGTACGGGCTTACGGGGAAATCCACGACGTCCTCCTCGCTGAACTCGGACTTGAGGCTGCCGCCGTACACCGAGCTCGACGACGCGTACACGAACTTCTGGATGCCGTGCTCGCGGCACGCGTCCAGCAGCACGGTCGTCGCGGTCACATTCGAATGGATGTATAGCAGCGGATTGTCGATGCTCGGACGCACGCCGGCGCGCGCCGCCAAGTGAATCATCGAGTCCGGCTTGGTCTCCTTGATCACGCGGCGCACAAGCTGCTGGTCCGCTAGATCCCCGATGTACACCGCGACGCGCTCGCTCGTGTACGTGTTGACGAGGTAGTCGAGGTTCGACTGCTTGAGCTTCACGTCGTAATAGTCGTTGAGCTCGTCGACGATCACGACGTCATCGCCACGCTCCAGCAGCGCCTTGGCGGTGTGGAAGCCGATGAAGCCCGCAGCGCCGGTCACGAGCACGCGGCGGCAGGTGGGCGAGCTCAGCGAGCGGCCGCGGAGCGGCAGTTCTGCAGGCTTGTTGGCAGAGAATGGTGTGGGCGACATCTTGTAGTGGTGAGGGATGTGTGTGCAGTGCTTGGTCAGTTGGGGGCGGATCCGGGACTGAGCAGCTCCAAGAAGCAAGCAGGCGGGTGTGTGTGCGTACGTACGTACAGCTGTAACTATTCAGCAGCGGGGCGGGCGGGAGGAGCAGCAGGGAAGTCAGGCGAGGCGAGGGCTTCGGTTGCGTTCTTTGGCGACGTTCGGCTCGCTTCGGCTGGTTTGGGCTGCGCGCGTTTGGTTATGAGGGAGGCGGTGGTTGCGAGTGAGTTGCCAAAGCTCCAACAGAGCTGCTGGTGAGTGAGTGTTGAGTGTCACGTGTTGCGCTCACACACACACGTCGCGTTGGTCTTCCTTTGGTGCTGGTTGTCAATCCTGTGTGTGGGGACGTGGGACCGTCACTCTTGCACGGGTGATGCGCTGATGATGGCTGGCCGACGCGCTTTCAGCCAACCAGACGCGCGTGCTCATCCACTTTCAGCCAATCAGAAGCACATGTTCGTCCACGAGGCGGACGCAAAAAGGATGAAAAAAAAAGGACGGCTGGTCCGCTCGCTTTCGAGCTAGAAGTGGTGATGCTCGTGAATAACGTATTCAGTCTGATTATGGTGCTTAGATGCGTCGAAATACTGCAGCTGGCCAAAAGTCGTTATAGTGAGATCTTGTTCAATGGCAAAAGATCTACATATGGCTCTCCAAGAATTTTATTTAAGGATAATTTGGCGTGATGAGACAATCCTTCGTGTATAAATCGCATGTTTTAACGGAACAAGATAACGCGCACACCTACCCTCCCCGCATGTGATTTTACAAACACCAAGAGGAGGGAATTTTCTCAAAATCGTGTGACGCGTTTTGTTTATTTGCTTGAGGCGCACACGCCCAAAGCTGAAGGACGAATCTCTCGCAATGCGCCATCGCTGGACAATCACAGCGAATAAAACCCGAAGCGCGAACCCACGGGTCTCTTGTTCATTCGGGCAGCAGGTGCCATCAACGCCGAGTCGAAAGATTGCGGCCATGGAAGCCAGCCAGGCACACTTGACATGCTCACGGAAAGAGGAAAGACTGAGCAGGGTTTCGGCGCCGCAGATGGGATCGCCGTAAGATTTGGATGAGCGGCAGATTACGGAGAGTTTTTTTTCTTTCTCTCTTCGCCTCAGCTCTCCCATCTCGAGAGTGCATCCATTTTGCAGGATCGTGGAGCAGCAGCATCTCGTTAGCTGTCTTCTCACCATCCAAAAAGCAAAGCCTTTGGAGATTCATGAACAAACGCTGGGACATCTTTGAAATGCACGCATCCGACATAGGGTCGGAATTTGCCATGCAAGTGAGGCATGCAAGGCACTTCCAAAAACTTGCAGCGCTGTGGTTCGTAATGTAGCATAAATTATATAGCTTGGCCTTTCGAATCCAGACATAAGCAGCGCTTTGCGAGGAGCAGTGCCGACCAACACAGCCTTTTGATTCTGTTTAACAGCACAACGGTACTCTGAAAAACTTTAGAAGGCCTGTTCGACGAGGATATGACCCGAAACCCGAAAAACGACCACCAACTCACCAGATCTGTCTACCGCGGGTTTCGATATTTTGCATCGCGATCCTTGGAAGCGATAACATATCAAGCCCTGCCTGTCCGTCTGCTGTTGTGCTGTTTTACTAAGCGGTGCGTGCGTGCTTCATAAATGTGCGGCATTCTTTCGCGAGTTTAACAAACAAAATATACGATACGAGGCTGTTGTCACGTGAGCTCCATGCGAAACCATTCGTAAGCAATTGATAGGGGCTCCCAATTGACAGCGACGGCTATATAAGAATACAATAATGGTCTGGCTTGTTGTGAGTTTCGTCGGTGGTGGTCCATCAACATGGCTTCACCCAAAAAAACTGCAACACTCTAGATAACTTTTGGTTCAGAATTCGTGTGCGAAGAGCTAGTTCCCTCTCGCTCTGTTGAGTGTTTCGCAACAGGAGCAAACAGGAAAGTTTGCGCCTGAGAACAGCTCCGATTTCCTTTTCCAGAGTAAACAATCTTAACTGGAAGGAAATGATGGTGGTACAAACGCTCTGTGTGTGTCACTTCTTCCTTGAGCTTCGAAGGGAATAACTTTTGCTGCAGTTGCTTTTGGAGAATTCGGGTTTGTGCTCAAGGCCTCTGTGTATTGCATGTTTGGAGGGTACCAGTGCACTCCGATTAGATGATAGAGCAGCAAGGTCATTCGGATTGCAGCAATGGGGTCATTTATATAACTTACTTGGCAAATTCAGAGCACCAAGAGCACAATTAAGTTGGACGGACTTGAGAAGGTCAGAAAATAATGATGGTCGTCATCACACATCCTCATAATCTCTGATGCAATCTGATGATGCTATGCTGCATTCTGATAAATTCTGAAAATGGGTATCTTGGATATCTCTGATTGACCAAGAGCTGTTGTGTCCAAGTTTCATACAAACAGTAAGTAAACAAAGACACACCCAATATACAAGTTTGGGTGTGTCCGCGTTTCCTACAAACAGCAAGTGAAGAAGGACAGAAGCAGCTCTCAGCCAATCAGCGTGATGCATTCGTACCCAAAATAGTATCCGCCAATCGCTGCCGCTTGTGCCAAAATCAATGTATCCAATCATGAACGAGAAGCGTCAATAATGTCAGCAAAAGGAGGCAACGCAGCGTCCAAAATAAAAACACAGCAAGTCGAAAATGGTGCTTCGAGACCACTGTTTTTTCTCTTCTCCTTTTGCTGGTGACTGTTTTGGATTCACAATTGCCGACCCAGAAAGACAAAAAAGCTGAAGCATCAGATATCATCCGCCGCAGATACAAGAGCTATATTAGCAAGGAAAGCATGGGCAAGCGAGGCAGCGCCGGCGGCAAGAAGCCCGGCAGTGGCAGCGGCCGCGGCAGCGCGCCCACGAGCGTCGGGTCCGCGTCCACGACGTCCAGCAACTACGGCTCCATCATACCCATGAGCACGCTCACGGGCGAGCAGCGCGGCAACAGCATCCTGGAGGAGACCACGCAGCGGCCACCGCCGCCGCCGAGCAAGTCGGACGGCAAGAACAACATCTGGGAAGAGTACTACCCTCTCATCCAGCCAGCGCACCAGTACCACCACAACGGCCGTGGCGCGTCCAACTACTTCTTCCACGGCATGTTCTCGTCCGACGTGCTCTGCGCGTACCGGGACGCCGTGCTCGCGTACCTCGTCGCGCTCTTCTCCATGGTCGTGCTCTCGATCACGGGCCTCGTCTTCTGCAAAGAGTGGGGGATCGAGCCCACGAGCCCGATCGTGTTCGCGTTCCGCTCGCTCTGGACGATCAGCCCCGCGATCGGGTCGTTCGCGCTGCGAAACAGTTGAGTGCCCGCTTTTTATGTGTTTGTGTATGTGTATTTTTTTATCGATTAGTTATGTGTATGTAGCTCCTGCCAGAAATGCTGACTTGTGTGTGCCTTGCTATGCGGAAATAATGTATCCATCCCACGATGCCGCACATACAGTCGCCGACCAGCGACTGCAGGCGTGCAACACGCCGTCGCACTGGAACATCCCGCCGTTCCACCACCTCTTCAAGTGCTTCCCGACGCGCGCGATGCTGCGCCTGGCGCTGCTGAGCTACGCGATCCCTGTGCTCTGTGAGCTGGCGGCTTTCTCGTTCACCGCCGCGACTAGGATGGTCAATCCGGTACGTTCTCAGAACTATTTACGCTGGTGGTCTCTGTCTTGGAATGTGGGTTTAGTGTCGAGAGTGCTGACATGATCAATTTTGCTGTTTGTGGGGAAAAAATCATCTAGTTCAATCGCATCTTCGTGCAGAAACTGGAGATGGTGTTCAGCTTCAACGACGTCGAGGCGCTGGACTCGGGGCTGGTCTTCTACGTGTTCTACATCAGCATTCTGGGCATCTTCTGGGATCCGCTGCCGCCCAAGCGCTACGACCTGGGGCTCGCGATGAACCTGCGTCCCATCGGTAGGGTGCTTGACTCTAGCGTTCTCTACTCTAGTGGTCTATCTGTCTGTCTGTCTGTCTATCTGACCTGTTTGTGTGTTTGTGGTGGTTCCTCTAGGCTGCAGCTGGTTTCTCCTGGCGGTGATACAGGAAATCGGTTGGAGCGGCTCGCTGTACCCAGCGCTGGAGATCGTGTTCAGCCACAGCACGATCCTCGCGTCAGCGATCACGGGGCTCATCTGGGCGCTCTGGCACTGGCCCATGATCATCGTCGACGCCATGGACATGGTGCCAGCGGGCTCGGGCTACTCGGTGGTCGAGACGCGCGAGTTCCACCTCGTGTACGTGCTCTCGGCGTTCACGCTGCTGCTCGTGGGCTCGCGCATCATCATGTGCTGGATCCAGGGCAACTCGTGCTACATCATCTGGTCCAGTGTCGTGTACCACGCGACCCATAAGCTGTAAGTGTTGCATTGCTGTTGCTGTGTTGGTATAGTATATATAACTGTGCACTAATACTCATTGTGGCAAATGCTCGTGAACAGGTTCATCATCAGCGTGTTTGGGCAGCTCACGGCGCCGCTGTACGGCAAGACGCAGCTCTTCAGCTACTTCAGCTCGGAGGCGTCCTTCTGTCTGCTCGTGACCGTGTGGTTCTCCACCTGCATCCTGTCGCAGATGTTCCGCTGGACGAACATCCTGCCGATACTGCGCCGTCCGGCGTCGGTCTTCCGCTCGCGCGCCAGCGCCGCGTAGCATTTGGCATGTGGCGTTCGCTTCAACTTTGGTCCCCATATCCCGTATTATTTGGCTTTGAGCAAAAGGTGAGTTTTAAACCCGAACCAGAGTCCAGAAAAACCCGAGCTGGTTTGTGAGTGCGTTTGTACTTGTTTTTTGTATACTGTTTATTTTCGGCAACGTTTGTTTTTCCTAAAAGCCAGGTGCTTCCTTGTTTCATAGAAATTCAGTTTGGGTTTTTCAAGAACGGTCGATCTGATTTATTAGCTTCCAACAATTCAAATCTGAATTGAGATGAGTCGACCAAATTCGCGTCCGTGGCGCAGTACTTTATTCAAGAGTGCCAAAAAAAAATAGAATGCTTCTGATTCATGTGGTCAACAGCAACAATCTATTCAAACCCTCTCAAAAGCGTTGGGTATCAACTCTCCGTCTCACACACAAAGCCAGTCAATCAATCAATCAAACAGCAGGGTGACTTGCTTGGGTCATCCATTTGAGTGGCAACATCTCTTGCGCGCCTTCAGTTTCTCCACACGCTTGGCAGCAGACAACAGCAGCACAGCACACGAGCATTACGCATGGGCTTCTTCTCCGTGCGCCGCGTCGCCGCGCTCGTGGCCGCAATAGCCGCCGCGACGTTCGCAGGCGCCGACGCCAAGCAGCCGCATGCGCTAGAGCTCATCGTACGTTGGCTTGCGTTCCGTTTGCTCATGTGGCGCAGTAGAGGCGCCATTCTTCTTTCGTTCTTGTCGACATGGGCGTATTGTAATGCTAACAGACAACGTGCGCTATGTCACGTGTTGTGTGGTTTGCGATAGACGCCGAGCGTGATTCTGCAGCAAGTGCCGTTCGCGGCGACCATCCAGCTGCAAGAGCTGAAGAACGGTATGCGCGTGTGCATGGATGCTAGGGGTCTCGCTGCTGCGTTTTCTAACCCGCCATCGTTCTCTTTCTCCTTCACTCTCTCTCTCTCTATGCATAGGTTCCGTGTACCCGCGCTTCCTGGCGTACAGTGTGGCGGACGCGAACGGCATGATCCTCCAGAACGGCACGTTCGAGACCGTGGACGCGGCCGGCAACTACAACTCCAAGTTCGCGCAGGTGGCGAAGAAGCTGCAGTTCCCGGCCTACGGCTCGCACGAGATCATCACGACTGTGCACGAAGTACCAGCGACTGCGACTGTGAATGCGACTGCCAGCACTGGCGAGAGTGATGCTGCTGTGGGGCTCTTCAGTGTATCGGTGTCCACCACCGTGTACGTGACACCTGGGTGGCTGTCGCTGCTGCCGCCCATCGTGACGCTCGTGATGTCGGCTTTGCTGAGCCAGGTGCTCATCGCGCTGCTCGCTGGCATCTGGTGCGGCGCGACGATCGTGGCGCAGGGCAACGCGTTCACGGGCTTCCTGCGCACGTTCGACCAGTACTGGGTGAACGCGTTCGTCGACGATGGCCACGCCGGCGTGCTGTTGTTCACGATCGTGTTGGGCGGCACGATTGGCGTCGTGCAGAAAGGCGGCGGTGGCCACGGCCTCGCGCTGCTCGCGAAGGAATACATGACCACGTCGCTGCGCATGCAGCTGTCGACGTGGCTGCTTTGCCTACTCATCTTCTTCGACGACTACTCGTGCATTTTGATCATCGGCAACTCGCTGCGCCAGGTGCTGAGCCAGACGGGTGTGAGTCGCGAGAAGTTCGCAGCCATCATCCACGTCATCGGCGTCTGCCTGCCGTCCATGGGTACGTTGGCGCGTTGTGAATTCAGTCGATAGTGGCCGAGCCGCCTTACTAACATCATTGCATGCCTTCCTTATCTTTACCATTAGCCCCTGTGAGCTCCTGGATCGGCGTGGAGATCGGGTACGTGTCGGCTCAGCTGCGCGACCTGAAGCTGGACTGGGACCCGTTCGTGACGTGCCTCTCGTGCCTGCACTACCGCTTCTTCCCGATCCTGTTCATCGGATTCATCTTCATCACGATCATCTGCGAGAAAGACTTTGGGCCGATGGTACAGTACGAGAAGGACGCGGCGGCGTCGCCCATCCAGACGGGCTACATGACGCCGATCGACCTGGGTCCGTGCGCGAGCCCGACTCCGGAGCTCGGCCCACTCGAGCCGGACACGCGCAAGCCGCTGCGGTGGCAGAACGCCGTGTTTCCGTTCGCGACGATCATCGTGCTCACTTTCGGCGGCATGATCCTGGATGGTTACAGCCGCCTGTACGCCGAGACCCCGGACGGCGATTTTGGGCTGCTTGACGCGCTGAGCAACTGCAACTCAGTGTCGGCGCTGATCCGCGCGTCCGCCGCCGGATGGGTGCTCGCCGTGGTGATGCTGCTGCTACAGCGCATCGTGACGCTGGACGAAGCGACGAAGGCGTGGATGGAGGGCGTCAAGGACGTACTGGACCCGACGCTGGTGCTGGTGCTCGCGTGGGCGCTCGGCACGGTCATCGCGGAGGTGAACGTGGCGCAGTTCATCGCGACGGCGGTGGGCGACTCGATCCAGAAGGAGTTCCTGCCGGCGATCGCGTCCGTGCTCTGCTTTGTGGTGTCGTTCGCGACCGGCAGCTCGTTCGGGACGATGGCGATCATGTTCCCGATCATCTCGCCGCTCTCGTACTCGATCAGCGGCGGCGACGCGAACAACCTGCTGCAGTGCTTCGGCAGCATCATGGGCTCGTCGGTGTTCGGCAACATCTGCTCGCCGATCGCCGACACGTCCATCCTGGCGTCGCTTGCCGCGCACATCTCGCTGCAGAGCCACATCCGCAGCATCCTGCCGTACTCGATCCTGGTCGGCGTCGTGTCGCTCGTGGGCGGGACGTTGCCCACAGGCATGCACCTCTTCAGCACGTTCACGGCCTTTGGCGTCTGCCTCGCCGTGCTACTACTCGTGGTGTTCTTCTGCGGCACGCGCGTGAACTCGCGCTACCGGTCGCTGTCGTCGTGCAGCTTCCTGAGCGCGTCGCCGCCGTCCAAGTACACGAGCGGTGAGGCCCGCCCACTACTCTCGGCATAGTCGGTCGGTCGGTCTCATCTTACAGCCAGCCAGCCCAGTCCAAGTCCCAGCTCCGTTCCTCGCTCCACTCGCATCCAGTGGAGAGCAATAGGTACACTGTAGTAGATATCGAGTGCTTCATGTGTGAATTCATTTTGGCATCATTTCGTCGATCCGAGTTGTTGAAATGGCTACAGTTTAGAAATCCTAAAGTGAGTTTTCATTGGCTGTTAACCAGATGGATACCCTTTTTAGCGAATCATTGACCTCGAAAGAAATATGCGTGGACCACATCGTCACATTCTCAACCAGTAGCTCTGTTCAACAAAAGTGCTCAATTGTTACTCAAAGCGACGCAATATTGGCAGCAGCAGACGACAAGGGGATCACCGCCATCGCCATGCAGCAGCAGGAGGCGGTACAGACGCAGGTGCATCCAGAGGTGCTGGCGCTGACAGCTACAAGCAACCCGTACCTGGACCTCTACAATGCGTACTGCGCGGAGCACGAGGGCGAGCTCATCACGGTCTTCGACCCGCGCATCAAAGAGAAGAAGCGCGCCAAGATGTTCGGATCGCTCGACGTGAGCGCCGCGATGGTACGCAATGCATTGCAGCATGCGTTAGTGGTGGTGGTAGTGCTGATATGTGTGTGACCACTGACTTGTGTTCTGTATGCTGCTGGTGGGGTGCTGCAGAAGTACTCATGGGCGATTCCCGACGAGCGAGCGCTACAGATCATCAAGCACTACGGTCCGGTATGTGTGTGTTTTTTTTGCTAGCGCCACTAGTTTAACAATGTGCGCCTTATAACTTTGCGATGCTAACATAATCACTGCACACTTGTGCGTCGGTTTAGATCGTGGAAATGGGCGCTGGCACGGGATACTGGGGCAAGTTGCTGAAGCTCCGCGGCGTGGACATCATTTGCTACGACCTCCACGTCGAAGGCGAAGACGAAGAGGAGAGCGCTGCTGATGAGCGAGGAGAGAGTAGCTCAGTGGCAGGACGCACAGCTGCGACTGGGGATAGAGAAGAAGACGGAGATGAGGAAGATGGGGGTGAAGAGGAAGGTGGTGAGGAATTGGCAGCAGATGACGGCGAAAACGAGGTCAGTCAGGAAGAAGAACACGAGCAAGACGGGGATAGAGAAGAAGATGAAAGTGAAGACGACGACGACTACGCGGAAGAAGACGAGGATGAAGAAGTGGAGGTGGAGCAGATCTACTGGACCGACGTGCTCAAGGGCACGCCACGAGTGCGTGTCGATTGCATTGCCCACACAGTTGGATCGCCGCAGTGGTATTTTAATGCGCTAATGACTTTGCTAACCACTCTTCTTTACGTGGCTTTGTGACATCGTCTATTGTTTTCATTCAGGACCTGCGGAAGCATTCGAACCGCGCGCTGTTCCTGTGCTACCCTGACGACTTTGAAGACAGCGCGGCGTCCATGGCGCTCGAGTGTCTCTGCAACCACAGCGGGGACACGGTCATCCACGTAGGCGAGCTCTTCGGCCAGAGCGTGTGTCTCCCTGGTCCATGGTGAGTACTAAGAATCGATTTGCATGCAAGCAACTACCTGAATCGTCTGTTCAAATGATCTGTTGTTCGAACTCAAATAGGGGCCGCACGTCCGCGAAGGAGTTCCAGGAGCACCTGGCGTCCGTGTATCACAAGGTGCTGCAGGTGCCGCTGCCGTCGTGGCACACGAGCATCGACACGCTCACGGTCTGGAAGCGCACCCAGACGTCCATTTTGGGGAACGCCTTCTACGCGTTCATCCCCGCGGAGGAGCGTCTGGACCTCGTGGAGGCGTGCGACAGCACGCGCCACTTGTTGCAACTAGGGCAAACTACTGACGAGGAGAACGAGCAGAAAGCTGCACCAGCTGCCACAGAAGAGAGGAAGAACGGCCGCAGCAAGCGACAAAAGAGAGCCCGCTAATAATGTGGTTGAACCATTCGGCAAAGTGGCTACATGAGCAACATGGCTACATCGGAAGAAGAAATGGGTGGCTGAAAATAGCGCGCCGAGCATCCTAATAGAGTACCGTGGATATATTCTCCGTTTTCGTGTGATTGATATTTTGTGAGCATAACGAGCCAAAGGGATAAGATCCAGCAAGGCAAGTGAACGAACGGGAAGGATGTCGCTCGCTCTCTTTCTCTTAATGGTCGAAGCGCTCCCTGTGCATCATTGGTTCCTCAGTCGGCCAAACATTAGTCGAAGCAAACATGAAGAGCCCCAAGCGCTCGGTGCTCGCGTACCAGGCCGAGTACCAGTTCGGTGACGCCAACCTGCTCACTGCGACGTTCCAGAAAGAGCAGCGACTGCGCGATGAGGCGCGCGTGCGCAATGCGCAGCCCGTGATCCGCCTGCGCAACATCTCGTTCAGCGACGGCGACCCGGTCATCAACAACGCCAAGCGCGCGCAGCAAGAGCGAAGTACTCCTGAGCCAGGGCTTCATGCCATAGCCTAGGGTTCGTAGCGTCAAGGTGAGCTCTGACCAAATTCTTTACTCACTCACTGTGTGCTGCAGACCGACGCGACGTGATTGAGCAGCACAACATGATCCTGCTCGAGCACCTTGAGAAGATCCATCAGCACCACGCGCCCCAGCAGTTCGACGTCTCGCACCTGTCCGAAGAGATCTTAAACGCGCCGCGGGCGCCCAACGCGTCGTTGCGCCGTCGCCAGCAGCAGAAAACCGAGAACGAGAAGATGCACAAGCGGTTGTAGCACGCGAAGAGCTCCAGCTCCAGCGACAGCACCAGTTTTGACAGGAAAAAGCTCGCGCTGGACGCGAAGCACCAGTACCTGGCGGAGCAGATCTCGAAAGTCGCACGAAGACGGAAGGTGCGCGAGAGGTGCCAGGCGCTCGCACATGAACAGCACCAGCACCAGCAGCATGCGACGAGGATACCGCCCATGGTATTTGTGTACACGACGTTCTAGCTGTTTGGCCAGAATGACAGCCGTCGCTATGAGCGAGGCTATGGATACGAAGCGGACGAGCAGGGTGGCCCTGGACTTGGACTGAGCGGCAGCCAGAGCCTGAGGCACCTCGATCGGAACAAGAAGCCCAGCGGATTTGCGAGCCACGCCAGGCTGCCGCAGATCCACCACAAGCCCACAGAGCAGCAGCAGCATGACCGCCATTATGAGAAAAAGAAAGAGAAGCGTGCCAATGCGCTAGCACCAGCAGCAACGCGCAGTAGTGCGTGCTCGCCGACGCTCACGAACACGACCATGCTCATCAGTGCACTCGACAAGCGCATTCCGCAATGCCAAGTGAAAGTTGCCTTCAAAAAGTCAACCTGGCTGGAAAACACACAATTTCAGCCAATAGTATAAAGGTTTGTCATTAATTTCTACCAATCCTCATCGGGAAACTTGATCACGCGCATTTGGTTTTCGCGGTTTGCCATTCCAGAACGCAACGGAAAGCCACGAGAGCAATATGCTCCAGAAGCAGCAGCAGCAGCGGAGAGCGGACGCCGCGCTGCGTCTTCAGGGCAAAGGCAATAGCGCCATCCGCCCCTTCCACACGACGCAGAAGCAGCCCATGTGGTACGCACTCTAGTGTCCATCTCTCTGCGTCTCTCTGTGTCCCTAGAGCTAGCGTGTTGACTGATCTCTTCTTGGCAGGTTCCTTGTGGCTGGCGCGGGATGTGCGGTGCTGTTCTTCGGCTCGCGCTACGTGCTTCGCGCGCAGGAGCGGATCCGCCGCAAACGCGCGGGCCTGCCGCTTGACGACGGTGAGGACGCAGACGGCTCTTCTCCTGGCCGCCATACGCCAGCGAAGCGGATGACGCAGATCCTCGGCGTGGACTTTGGGACGTCCAACCTGCGGCTCTCGGTGGCGGCGCTCCAGGGCTTTGCACAAACGCCATTAGGTGATGCCAATAGTATTGTAAATAACGTGATTCGGGTGATCGAGAGTGCGGACGGACTGCGCGCGATCCCCGCCGCGGTCGCAGTGGACAACGGGAGCGTCTCGGTCGGCGTGCTGGCAAAGTCGCTCTTGGGAAGGAAACCCGGGTACACGGGCACGGCGACTCGGCTCTTGTTGGAACACAAGAGCGCGGCTGCAAACTTGGTACGCGTTGGTTGACTTTTAGTACATGAATGTTATGGTATGGTGATGGCTAACGTGATTTGCTGCTGCGTTTAGGAGGAATGGGATCGTTTCCTGGAGACACTTCCGTACAAGATCAATGCGAAAGAAGGCGAGGATGTGGAGCTCGAGCTTGACGGGAAAACCTACAGCCCAGAGGTACTAGGCAACGTCAACCAGCCCTACTCTTGATGTTCAATGCTGTAATACTTATTAGTGTGCTGTGCTATCATGAAAACACAGTGGGCGGCTGAAATCATGTTGGACTACATCCACTCGATGGCGGCGCGATCGCTCGGAGAGAACGGCTATGACGATGACGGGTTTCCTGCAATCATCTCGGTCCCAGTGGGTCTGAGCGACGCCAAGCGACAGGTGTTTGAGCGCGTGGCGTCCAGCGCCGGCTTCCAGGTGATCACGTCATTGGACGAGCCCATCGCTGCGCTCCATGCGGCCGAGCTCTCCGCATCCGAAGATGAGGACGAGGCGTCACTTCAGGCTCTATCCGTACCAGGCTCGATGATTGCGGTCTTCGACATGGGTGGGTACAAGTCGTCCATCACGCTGCTGGAGCGAGACGGACGCGGTAGCGACAGCTCGAGTTTCAAGATCTTGGAGTCGCGCTCGTCGTCGTCGGTCTCGGGCAAAATCGTGGATGACTTGCTGTTCCGCCAGGTCGTCGGGAAGTTCCAGCAGGAGAACGGTATCGATCTGTCAATCGACCACATGGCGAGCTACCGCGTGCTCGAGGCGGTCGAGACGGCCAAGATCGAGCTCTCGTCGAGACGCAACACGGACTTGAACCTACCGTTCATCACCGCCGATCGCACTGGCGCGAAGCACTTGGTGCAGAAACTGTCGGCGTACGATCTCAATCGAGCCTGCGAGAGCCAAGTCAGCCAAGCGAAGGCGCTCTGTGATGAAGTGCTTGCAGCTGTGGGTTTGAAGAAGCAGGACGTTGACCTGCTGGTCCTCGTTGGCGGTGGCGTGCGCTCCGAGCCCATTCGCGAGCAACTGGAGAAGCATTTTGGGAAGAAGGCGTTCAGCGGACGAAACTTCAAGCCTGAGGAAGCCGTCGTGGTCGGCGCTGCGGAGTTCGGCCGTCGCTTAGCATCCGAATAAGAATTATGGGGCGCCTTAGAGAGCGATTAACTTGACCGACTTTGGCATACGAGAACAATAAAGCGTACTTCAGTATGAGGCAAAAGTGAAAGCCACAACCGTGCTCTTGTATATTTTATTGAGATCTCTTTGACGCGTGAATAGATGTCGACTTAGTTACAGGCAACCTTCACAGCTTTCTTCGTCATCATGCAGTGCTCGACGCCTTCATCCAGGTAGATCTCGTCACTGACGCAGCTGTAGCCACATCGCTCGTAGAAACCTTTCTTGTCGTACTGCGCCGAGAGCGCGAAGTAGTCCACCTGGTCCACGACGCACTGCTCGACACT
>JAADVN010000328.1:0-21772 GCA_023335535.1 Globisporangium spinosum | reverse complement strand
TACATGACCAAGTGCATGCAGTCCGCTGCGACGCTCGCAGTGGGCGCCGCGATCATCGTCGTCGACATGGCCGAGAACTATGTGGTGGTTCGGAGACTTGCACAGCAAATCCAAATGCTTAATGCAGTGAGAGACCGCGCGGACGCCAGATTAAACAGCAACACCGAGCAGACTTCAAGAGAGGCGTTCCCTTGGGCGGCAGAGATTATGAACAAGACCGAGAACTGCGACAGGCGATGCAAACGCTGGGTCGCATGCAGGCGATGCAAACTCAAAACCGAACTCAAGCTGTGGTGACTTCCTTCGGATCTGTGGTGTCAGTAGTGCAGACGCCAAGCCGGAAAAGTGGACTGGAGACCAGCAAATTCATTCAAGATTTTGCGAATGCGGAGGTTGTGACTGAAACCGCGCTGCGTCTTCACATGAGCGAGTTGGTCGCCGTGATCGAGTACATCGAAGCTGTTGTGCCAGCCATGTGTGCCGTGTACACCGTGATCCTATCTCACTTGCCGAACGCCAAGTACTATAATAGGACATGGAGAGCTTCACGACAAAAGCAAAGTTGCACTCTGTGTTGACGAACATTCTGATATACGCGTTCATGGAACTGCTGAGTCTGCTCTACGTGCAGTATATGCTCAAGAGCTCGTACTTGGTGGTAGATTTCCACGGCACCTTTGCAGTATCTATGTTGCGCAAGTGTGAGTTAGTATTGCCTCCTCCCTCCCTCTTAGAGCACGTTTGCGAACACTATGCCCGATAATGGTGGCAATCGATCGTAAAAGGCTGTTCAGTGAGTCAGTCAGTCGACCTGGAGCAGGGGTGATCGCTCTCTGTTGTTCCATTCAAACTTGAAGGCGAAGTCAACACCTGATCCAAGCAAAACTGCAAGAAGTACAGGAATCACAACGTGAACATGGCAACCAACAAGAAAATCGCATACGCACGTTGTGAACGAGCAGAAACTGGAAGGCGATCAGGATCCAGGTCAGGAGGTTGGTCTGATACGTCGCCCACTCGCTCTCCAGGGCGAACGCCAGTTGGTAGAATACTGCGATCCCAAAATGGCATTCGCAAGCTGCACTTCCACGAGGTATCGGATACGCGACTGAGCTTCGTTGTACACAACGTGCTCGTTGTAGTGGTGTGGTCGATGCATCTTCTCAATCCTGAATCCGCTCTCGATCAGCGACTCGAAGAACACGTTGCGATAGCGACGCATGTGGAAAACATGGATCTTCGTCTTCATGTAGTTTGTTTGCTCGATGGTGCAACGAAGCGACACGTCAACTCCACGCTCAATGACAGTTGCTTCGCTGCGCTTTGCCACGTGGATCGTCAGCTTCAAGTCGCTGGTGTACCATTGGTTCACAAAGTGTTTTATCTCCGACTCAGCCACCACAATCTCGTCACCTTCCTTCACAGCTTTGATGAGTGTGTCCAAGTATCGGGACGCCCCCATATTCAGGGTGTCGTTGAGGCTCGAGTATGTCGGGCACTCGCCGATAGCCCACGCTTGGCTGATCGGATACGCGACGCCTGGCTCGCCCACTGGTCCAAGCGGGACAACAGCGCCACAGTCGGGCGAGATGACCGACTTGGCCATGTCTGGAGCACGGGAACCGAGAGCCTTCACGCTGTCGGTGCCTTCCGGAATGGCCGCGTCGTGGGTCGAATTCTCTGCAACCGTCTGTTCGCCTAGCGCTACCTCGCACAGCAGCATGTACTGCACGTGTCTCTCCTTGATGATCTCCTCGCCATCTTCATTTATGCCTTTTTCTTCGATCACATACGACGAGTCGCAGTAGTCCAAACTCTTCTGCGCGACGTCGCCAAAGTACAGCCCTTTCCCGTACTGGTACCCTTGGTGAGAGGCCTCGGGCGGCGTAATGCGCAACCCTTGGGCGAGGATGCCCATCAGGTTGGTGCGCTTCGTGCCGTGCCACAGCAAGTGCGTCGGCTTCTTCTGGAGCGACGGACTGCTCTCGAGCAAACTCGTAAAGCGCTCCTTCTCGCCATGGCGATCGATGCGGAAGATGTTGGAGATCTGGTAGCTCTTGTGGTTCTGCTTGTGGACGCCCTGGAAGAAGAACTTGGTGAGCAGCGCTTTCTCCTGTGAGCTGTCGTCCAGAGGCGAGAGGTTCACCTGAAGCGCGGCGCGGCAGTACTCCAGCGGGTGAATCTCTTGCTGGCGCAGTTTCGCGCCGAGAAGGATCTTGTACGTCTGCGTGATCTCAGAGAGCAGCTTGAGGCGCGCCAGCTCCTTGTTCACCTGCGTTAGGTTCTCAAATGCCTTGATGGACGACCCGAGGGAACGCTCGTCGCACGGCATGACCTCGTAGTACCGACTACTCTTCTCACTGATGGACTCCGTGAGGTCCTCGTACTTTGTCGATAGAAGCTGCAGCTGCGTGGTGGCTTCGTCCGTGATGTTGCTCGCGAGAGTCCGGATCTCGGCATCCACTTCAGTGCGCTCCTCTAATACCACAAGGATTTCATGGAGCTTGGCGATCGCCGCATCAAGCTCGTCCTTCTTAGCCAACGGGAGTTCGTCATAGTAGTTGCAGCTCGTCGCTGCTGCAAGCTGCAAGTTGCGGATGTCGGTGATCGCGTACATCATCTGCGTGAGATTGAGAGGCTGCTGCTCAGTGAATGGCGCAAAGTCAGCAGGTTCCGCGCCATTCGCGAGCTTCACGCGCGCATTGAACGGCTCGGTGATCTCCGGCGAGATCTCAGTGTGGAAGTCCATGCGCTGCACGAGGTTATACTTTCCAGTTTTCTTCTCGAATGCGTCGCGACGGTTCTCCCACACGTTACCCGTCTTGGAGCGGAACACCTTCTTGAACTCGACCACGGCGTCTGCTGCAGTACGGAACGGCGTGTTCTGGTACTTGCCCGTCTCTCCGATGCGTCCCCAGTTTGTGAATAGGATGTAAATATCCTGGAGCTCGTCGTGCACGACCTGCATGCGATAGAACGCGTTCACGCCAAAGCGGCCGTTCTTGACGTCCACTTTTGTGAGCAGAACGTTGAAGTACTCGCCTGGGATCAGCTCGTCGGTTGCATCGTCCTTGGTACAGTACACGCTGCTTACGTTACCAACGTCGCACCTGGAGTGCACAACCGGTGTGATCAGCGTTTTCTTAAGCTTACCAGCAGCGTCGCTGATCTCCAGGTACATTGCAGCATCCTGCGCGAAATCTGGAGGCGCGTCCGTCATGACCGCGTCTATAGCTACAGCATCACCGAAGAACTCTGCTTCAGACTCGCTCACAATGTGCGGGTATTTCTCGTGAACGAAGCGGAAGAGCGCTCTCGAGTTCTGGCTCTTGATACAGTCCAAGACGCTTTTCTGAGCATGGTTCACTGCTTTAAAATCGGCACCGCGGGTGACGAGCAACTCCACAACGTCGTGGTTCTCAAAGGCACCATACTCCAATGCCTGCACAGCAATATGCAGTGGCGTTTGCCCCAGGTTGTTTTGCTGCGTCGCAGCCGCCTTGATCTCTTTCTTCTGCAGTCGCTGGTTCAAAGTCTTGCCACCACCAAGCGCAAGCTTGATCTCGGTCTTCATGTTCTTCGCCACCAAGTGCATCAACACCGAGTTCCCGTTCGCATCAGTCGTCGTCAGCTTAGTGTTGTGCTTGAGGAACAAGTCCAGCAGCTCGTAGCGCATGGTCAGCGGTGCGAAGTACGTGATGAGCATCAACACAGACGTCGTCTCGGATCGTGGCGCTGCTGTGTCATCCCCAACAGGTGACGCCAAACCATATACCTCACTCCAATCGTGCTTTTCAGACTGGAAGGGCAGGTCGGGCTTTGATCCTGACTTCAGCAATGCCTTCACCGTCTTGAACAGCACCGAGTCGGCTCTTTGGAACCTGCTGATGAACAAATCCAGCACGAGAAGCAGCACATTGCGACCGCTGGGGTCTTTCGCGTGCAGATCGAACGAGGGGACATTCAGGAAATAGTCCACCAGCCCCCTCCATTTCTCGATATCCTGCTGCTCTCTGCGCAGCGCAAACATCAGAGGCGTCTCGCCAGCGAAGTTCTTCTGGTTGATGTCGCACTTATGATGCAGCAGAAAGTCCATCAGGTGGGCATTCCCATTCTGCGCAGCATAGTGAAACGCAGTGTTTCCCTTCAGGTTCACGTGGCTCAGGTCGACACCATTCTCCACTAGCGTCCACGCAACACTTCGTGGCAGATCGTCGAACGGCTTCTTGACGCGCGCAATGCAGTGCATGAGCGTCTCGCCCAGCTCGTCGTTGCATTTCCGGAGCAAGTGGCTGTCATTCGAGATCTCCAAGCCGACGATCAGGTTGCTCGCGAGCTGAAACTCGCCGCAGAGCACGGCGTCCTCGACAGCCTGGCGGCGAGAGAACTTGGCGTTTAGCAGCAAGTGGTAGATGCCAGCGAGCGAGTGTTTCACCGCGTGGTAGAAGAAGCTACGGGCTTTCGCGCTCTTGCTGCTGCTGGTTTCACTGCTTTTGCTCAGGCGGAGCATGTCCGACACGCTCGCATTGCTCTGGATGAGCGTCGCGATGGTCGTCTGGCGCAAGTGCAGGAATGCGGACGCGAGGGGAGTGAACTCGTTGGCGTCCTTCATCTCCAGCGCAAATTGACGGCTTTGACCAGTCGGCAAGTTAGATAGTAGCGTCGAAGCGCACACGAACGCCCCAGTTGCCGCAGCCAAATGGATCGGTGTGCGGCCTAACAAGTCTTGGAACTGCAGGTTCACACCACGCGCAGCAACGAGGTTCGAAACGGTTTCAACAGGATCGCTCTCCGTGGCTGGGATCTTTCCAAAAAACTCCTTCGACGCCGCTTCTTTAATCGACTCGTACGTGCCAAGACGCTTCTGATTTGCGATTTCGTGGTGGCTATACCGAGCATCATACGTCGCGTGCCAGTCAAGATCCACTTTGAAGAGCGCGAAATGCAATACCGAGAACTTGAAGTTGTCCAGCGCATTCACGTCTGCGCCGGCCAACAGAAGGAATCGCTCAACGTCAAAAGTCGCATCCACCTTCATGGAGGCAGCATTCACTGCGGCGTGCAGAGGCGTTCGTCCAAAGATATCGCAGACGTTTGCGCACGTCTCTTTGTCTGGATGCGCGTTGACCAGCACTCGCAGAAGCGGCATGTCGCGGTTCTTGGCCGCAAAATACAGCGCTGTTCGCTCGTGCTCGTCGCCCATGCGCAGCGCCTCCTTCACATTGTCGTACTTTAGAGCAACTTCAACAATCGAAGCCTCACCAGAGCCAACGGCTGATCTATTGGGACTCGCAACTGACAGCACGGTAGGCTTGTTCGTGTAGTCCACTTCGCCTTCGTGCGGCTTCTTCACTAGGATCGAGCGATTTGCCTTGATCGTTCGCAGCAACGGGGTGTTGCCCTCGCGATCTTTCTTCGCAGGATCAGCACCGTACTTGAGCAGGCACTCAGCCATCTCGATATTGCCGTTTGCCATCACAATGTGCAGCGGTGTCAGCATCTCATCGCCGTTGAAGCACTCGGGGCTCGCCTTGTTTGCCAGCAGCAGCTTGGCGATCTCCATGTCGTCGTTGCTGACCGCATCGATCAGTGCAGTGCGGTTGAGCGTATGGTGCAGTCCACAGTGTGAGACCGACACTGGTTTCTCGGTTGTCGAGCACTGATTGCAATGAATTGGAGAGTGGTCGGGATTTGCGCCATTCGCGAGCAGGAGCGTCACACCGTGAAGATACCGGCTCTTCACAGCCTGTAGCAATGGTGTCACGTGCCCATCGGTCTCTGCGAAATTAATCTCTTCTCGCGTAAATGCAAACGCCTCGAGGATGATACTCAGGATGTCGTCGCCATACCATTGCTGAGAAGCCGAGTGGGGCGTAGTGACGAGGCTTCGCTCACACACAACGTGCAGAATATTCTTGGCCTTGACTGTAAAGAACCTTGGCTCGGCATCACCATCATCTTCGCCACTCTCCATGCCAACGTCACCGGCGCTAGCGACGACAGTACCAGGAACTGGGACCTTTTCTTTGAACAGGGGGTTCAAAACAGTCTTGTACAGAACAAGCGCTTCAGGGTCCGTTGTATACTTGGCAAACAGTCGCACCGCGTCCGAGTACATCTTGTTCGAGCGCTTGGTGACCTCGAGCATCTCCGGCTCGGCAGATACGGCATTGAACCGCTTGCGCTCTTTCGACACCAGCATCATCAGCGGCGACAGCCCATTGTACTTCGCGTGCATCAGCTCGTGGACATTTGGGCATCGCGACAGACACTCTTGGATAATTTTGACTGGGAGAATCTCCGTTGCCCCACTGTAGAAGTTGCTCTCAACTATGGTCTGGAAAAAGTTTTTGCCTGATGAGAATCTAGCGAATGAAATTGGACTCTTGTCGCCACCAAATTTCTCGTTGTGGTGCGTCAGCAGCAGTCGCAGGAATGGTTCACGGGTGTCGCCCATGCTGGCCGCGCGCAGCCACGCATCTGCGCCATCGAACTCGGTCACCGCAGGGTCGGCTTTGCCCATAGTCAGTAGCAGCTCGGCGATCTTCACGAGATTGCATCGGATCGCACAATGCAGCGGTTGGTTCACTGGTGGGGCATCTACTGGCGTTTCATACTGCGCCAGTGCACCATTCTTGAGAAGAAGCTCAACCGCGGATAGACAGAAGTCGTTGTCGCCTCGGCGCTGGATCAGCACATCCAAAGGGTACATGCCAGCAGCGTTTGGGATGTTCGGGTCCAGTCCTTTCTCTAGCAAGTACTCGATCTGCGCGAGGTTTCGCGAGTGTTTGCACTGAAGGAAGAGCATCGTGCAGCCTTCGCGGTCACGAAAGTCCAGGAAGCGACCATGCGCGTCATTCTCGAGTATAAAGTCTGCGCATTGACTGCGCTGCTTGAGAAGAGCGCAGATCAAAGGCACAAACCCCCAGGCATTGCGGGACCAGAACTCGGCACCGGCGCTCGCGAGCAGTTCAACACACGACAACCAGCCATAACTGGCAGCATAGTGCGCGACGCTGTTCTCCGACGTGTCGTAGGCGTTCAGGTTCGCGTCATTGTTGATCAGGAGCCCAGTGAGGCGCGTGTGTCCGTTCTTGACAGCAAAGATCAGCGGCGTTTTTCCGAGTTTGTCGGGCAAGTCGACCTTCGCACCACGCGACAACAGCGTTCTCGCTGCTTCAAACTGACCAAATTTGGCTGCCACACACAGCGCACTGGTCTTGTCACCCGCGAGCGCGTTGATGAGAGCGCCGTGGTGCAGGAGCCTCTCGATCGCATGCAAGCAGCCGTGCTGGGCAGCGAAGTGGATCGCTTGGAAGGAGCCAACGCCCTTAGCATTGATCACTTGAGCCAGCAGTTCGGGAGACTTCTCTGCAGCCATGTCGAGCATCACGATCGCATTCTCTTCGCGATTGGCGCGGATCGCACACATGAGCGGCGTGAGCTTGTCTTTCTTCGTCTTCGCGAGCAGACTGCGGTGGTTCTCAATAAGAAACTTCACATTGACGCTCGATTCGCTCACTGCAGCGTAGTGCAGTGGCTCAAAGCCGCCCTCGTCCTTGGATTGCTCCGGTTTCTCAGCAAGGGTGTCCCAGAGCTGTTCCAGGTACTTCCCATTCGGGTTGATCGCCGCAAAGTGCAGCGGCTGGATCTTCGACTGATACGCCATTTTGACGATTGATACGTTTCGAAACGCCGGCAGCGTGTTGTTGCTGGACGAGAGCACACGGAGATGCAGGTCGTTGAACCCCCAGCCGTCGTTGCGCTGGAGCGTTTCCACCATCTTGAAGAGCAGCGTGATGTTCCCCGTGCGCGCAACACCCGCGACGTGTTGAGCCACGTGGCCATCGTCTACCCAGCCTCCCGACGGGTAGAACAGCGTCAGCATCTTCAAACTGAAGCTTGGATTACTCCATAGAAAGGCATTCTCTTTGTCGTTGTCGTCGTCATCCGCATAGCCGATATCCGCGTCTGCAAGCAGCGCGTTGTTGCCCTCTTTGCCTCCGCGACTCGCGTTGATCGCGCGCCGGTTGTAGTCACTATAGGAGCTCGTGTGCGCTCCTGTCGAGTGCTGAGGCAATGAACTGCTCGGCGCTGAGGTAAATGCCGACGATGCCACGGCTGCGCTTGCCTTTTGAAGCTGTGCAACAGCCTTCACGTCGTCCGCTTGGACCGCGTACTTGAGAGCTGTCATCTTGATATCCGCGCTTCTGTTCGTATGAAAAGAGCTCATCTTTGCAATGATCTCCGGCGTCTCGGTGACTTTCTCGAGCAGCGCGTAGTCTTTTGTCAGCACTGCGCGGATCACTTCCTTGTTCGCAGCGATCACGTCGTCCTTGAACGGCGTGGATTCGTGCGTGCCGTAGATCTCGCGGTCCTCGTGCATGTCAATGTCTACGGTCGCGTAGCATGGAGGGATGATTAGTGCAGCCTCGCGCTTGCTCAATTTCTTTGTCTTTGGTGGCGCAGCAGCTTTGCGAGCACGAGAGCCAGCATTGCCACCACGATCACCGCCATTGCTGGACGTTCGCGGTCGCTTGGGCGGTGGTTTGCTGTCGCCTCCCCTGTCCACACTCGCAGTGAGCTGCTTACGCTGGCGAGCAGCAGATGGGGGTTTCTCGACGTCTGACTCGTCGTCATCATCCAGGTCGCTCGCTTCCGGGTTAGCGAGAGCAGCTTTCGCACGAGCAAGTCGGCGCTGAATCTGTGGTTTCAATCACCAGAGAGAAAGGCTCAAGTAAGTATCAGAACGAGAAGAGCGAGCGAGTAGAGGCGGGCGATTGGCTGGTTACGTACTCTTTCGAGAGACTTGGTCGTGATCTCCAGCGAGCCGTCGGCGCAGTCAAGCGCGAACACGTGGCAGAGGATCGTGCTAACGTCCAGCGCGTCGTCGTACGCGTATTCGTACCGGTTCATCTTCTTGCTGCTCGCGGCTTTCTTCTTCTCCGATTGACTATCGTCATATTCATCGCCATCAGCACTGTCACCATCGTCGCCGGCGTCTTCGTTGTCATTAGCATCGGTGTTACTGGCGCCGTCAGCTTTGTTGAGCCACGTGACGCGCACCGCCGCGTCTCCAGACTCGAGCATATCGTGCATGACATCGTCGAGCAGCTGCGCAATCCAGAACTCGTCTTCTGGCGCGTCAGCATCCGCGTAGACAGCGACGTACGACAGCGCCTCCATCGCGATCTCATCGCTGTCGTCGTCAATTATGGCGGCAGCAGATGTATCAGCCGCTGAAGTCCGGCGAGCACCAGCAGTTGTTGGCGTCTCCGTCCTCTTCTCAGCAGCAGCCAGCACCGCCACGTCCTCTGCATTACCGTCACTGCTGTTGCCACCCGGGAACGCGCTGCTGAGCGTGCGCTTCGACAGGCGGCGGCGAGACGCTCTTCGTGGAGTGGTGGGGCTCATTCTGCTGTGTGCGTGCCGCTACTGAGGTGGCAATCGGAAGAGCGCAGAGGGGGACGAGAGTCTCGTGTGCAGCACAGCGCGAATTGGGGAATTACATGATTGACTTGATGCTCGCGCGTCTGCATCCAAATGACCAAAGGGTGTGAATCGCATTGCAAGGTCCATGCCGCGAGACGGCTGTTGACCCGCTTTTGCCCACATTGTGAGCATTTTATGTGCCAAACCAGTTGAAAATGTGTGGCTCAAAACATTGACTTTTTAACAACTATGAGTTGACTAAATACCTTTTAAAAAAACACATTGACATTATCTAATCCTTAAAATCATTGTGTATATTTGCTGTCAAACATTGATCATACGGGTAACGTAAGATATGCAGCATACAGGGTGGTATTGATGCACCAGCACTCACAGAAACAAGTACAGTATACATGCTCTAAATTGCTAATCACTCATTAGACCAACCATCACTCACTCTGACGCTTGACACTTTGCCATCACTCACAAACTGAAACTACCATTTTTGTCAATAATGACCAGAATGGGTACACAACTGTTACATATTCACTAAACGCCCGCACATGCACATGGATCAGATCGGACCTGTTTGCGTTCGGTGTGTCGCCTGTATTTTTAGGCCTGTGTTGCCATGGGCAGGCTCACCGAGTAGCCTATCCTCGCCTATCGTAGCAAGTGACTGACGTCCTTCATGAAGATGTTCTTACTTGCGTTGATGTCTCGGTCCTCTGGTCTTCTGCCGGTTCCCCGACCGCTCTCAAGCGGCACGAAATCGAACAACAGGATGAGGATCGCTATGGGAGTGCAGAAGAGGAGAAGCACGAGGAAGACTCGCGTCAGGGATGCTCTTTTGTAGTATTCGTCGAACGCGAGGAGTCGATTCGCCGAGTACACCTTACGCCGCGCGGGGGCATGCACGCCGAACGATTTCTTGTGCATCGGATCGGTTGTAGCGGGTGTGGCGTGAGGTGGGATGAGGCGAAACGATGCTGTCGTGACGATCGCCAGCGGTGAAGAGCGCGTCAATGGTGATCTGATGAGTTTCTTCCGGGGGCTTGAGAGGCTCTTGTGGTCTCTGTGTGCCGTCAACTGACACGAAGAACGATCAGATCGATTGTGCTCGTTCGTGGTTGGCTGAGCTAGCTATTCTGGTCACTGGCTTTCCGAGAACAACAGAGAGAGAACGACGCGGGGGGTACTCCGCCGAAATGGCCTTGTTCGCCCAACCAACCCACCACCAGTCAATTCCGTCACCAGGATGAACCCAACCAGCCAACCAACTGCGCAGCCAACGCCAACAACAGTGACAGAAACGCACACACTTGGTCGCAAAATCCGAGTGACAGTGAGAAACCAACTCAATACTTCAAGTAGCAACTACTGACTGATAAACAATCGATGTTGCGATTGCTGATATGAGAACTGCGGGAACTGCTACATACCTACTACAGTGGTAGCCAACACAGATGAGTCGAAGTGCACTGTGCACACGCGCAAGCGACGAGTAGAAGTCATCGAAGCAAGCTACGGTGTATCAGTCAATCGTTTGATCCTGACAGTGGCATATTAATTAGCCATGTACTTGCATGGATCCGCAAGTTCCGCGCAAAAGCGAAGATCTGCGTGTTCTTCAGTGCTGTCTACTGTGAATTCGTTCTCAGCCACTGGGGAATGGAGCGCACTTGGGGCGACGCAGCGAGCGGAGAAGATCGCGTTTCCGTCCAGTAAATCGCTTCCAATTGGCGGGAGAGGGAGGGAGCTGTGTGATATACGTCTGCTCTGACACCAACAGTAGCGATTTCCATGAAAAGAGACTTGAGCCTGTCAATCACGAGTCATGGCTTCTCTTTGCTGTGTTCCAGTCAACCTTGAACGTGAAATCGGCGCCTGCAGATACCCCGCCGCATATCCAATCATCAATGTCAGCTGAAGCTTCCCAACGAATCTCAGATTGGTGGTGAGGCAAACTACAACATGTATAACCAAGCACGTACCGCTGTGAGCGAGCAGAAACTGAAAGACGACCACAATCCACGTCACAAATTCGCACTGGTAGGATGGCCACTCGCTCTCCAATACGAACGCCAGTTGGTAAAACACTGAGAACCCAAAGTGACGCTTGAGCATGTAGTGCACGTAGAGCAGACTCAGCAGCCTCATCAAAGCGTAAACCAGGATATTCGCCGCGACACTGTGCAGTTTTGCTTCCGTCATCCTTTTCATGTCTTCGTAATACTTGGCGTTTGCCAGGTGGGACAGGATCGCGATGTAGATGGCGTAGACAATTGGCACGACTGCCTCGATATACTCAATGACCACGACGGCTTCGCTCTCATGAAGCAGGCGCGCGGTCTCCGTGACTGCCTCCTTGCTCGCGGATTCCAAAATCTCCTTGCCGGTCAAGACTCTTGATTTGCGAATGGGCTCGTTCTCGATTGGAGCGGCAGTCCGGTTGGATGTTATCGTTTGAGGACTGGCGTGCGCGTGCATGGATTGCATGCGGTCGAGGGTCTGTCGAGTCTGAGCCGACACGATGTAGCTCTTGCGAGGTCGAAGAGCGAGCCAGTCGCAGTTGTCGGTCTTGATCAAGATGTCTGCGACCCACCGAAGCACGTCCGGTGGAATCTGACTGCTGGTTCTGTTTTCTCTGATCTCTGCATATTTCTTCACGGTCTTGAGCGTTCTAGTCTGCCGAGCAAGTCCCCATATCGCCATGTAATTTTGCGCCATGTCGACCATGATGACCGCCGCACCTACGATGAGCGTCCCAGCGGACTCCATGCACTTGGTCATATAGAGCGCGTCGAAGAAGCCGACGCTGGCTGAGAATGCAGTCGCCAGATCGTCATATTCACTATCTGCTTGTGTCGAAATGTGCTTGATCAAGTGCTTGACCACAGGGAGCAGTAGCACGAACGACATCTGCGAGCGGCCTTCAAGCGATACGAAGGTCGCGTTGTACGCCGGGTACACTATCGGCATGACGGTCTGGATGCTGCGCAAATTGGCGAACTTGATGTACTTCTTGATCCCCGTGCGGTCTTCTGCTGTGCCCTGTGTGATCAGAACAAATGCGGCGAAGATGGGCATCAGTGGTGCACCACCCACCGTGTACGTGAACGGGACTGGGAACTTCCGGTACTCGACGAGCAGCATGAGCGCGTCGGTGTGACCAATGACGATGCCGGCAGTTATCATCACCAGCTGCTTCGACATGGGGCACAATCTCAGAGACCACCGACGGGAACTGGATCACGAGTGCTATACCAATCACGACGGACCTGACGCTGATGTGGAGCCAGTACGTGACGTTCGCCTGTCAGCCTTCGCTTGGGTTCTGGAGCGGGACAGAGTCAAAGATGATCATGAGGATCACCGCGGGGATGCAGAAGAGGAGAAGCATGAGGAAGACTCGCGTCGAGGATGCTCTTTTGCAGTATTCGTCAAACGCGAGGAGGCGATTCGCCGAGTACATCACGCGGTACACATGAGCAGTGGAGTAGAACTATTTTCTGGACATTGGTGTCGCGCTGGGGTGCAATGCGGCACGGACGCGCGTCGTGGCCTCTCTGGTGTAAAGGTTTTCTTGAGAGAGTGCAGTCAATGTTTCTGAGGCTTGGAGGCTAGTTGTATGCATGCGATGGGGTATTTGAGATGAAGACAGACAGACTTATCCTGGGACTATTCTTGTCAACTGTTTATTCCTCGCACAATTCGGTAGTGCTCTCATATCAAAGTAGTAAGTGGACGGTGTAGTAGTAGCTCGAAAACGAAGTCCACGATCATCTTTAGTCCAGTTACTGAACTAAAACAAGAGCGACCCTGACGTTAGTTAGTCCACTCCGCATGCAGGAAGCAACTAGCATGAGTGCTTGTGGAGCGTCTGCATCCAGCGAACTCGATAGGAGTGGCACCACGATTCTAATCATTTCAATCGTTATCCTGTTATTAAATTGAATTCGATGGCACCACACTCCAGACACACGACTTTCCTTTTTTTGGCTGCTAGAATGGCTCGAAAATATTGGAATTCTGTCGGCTGCTACCCGAGATAAAAAGGCTAATTTATCACCTCTGTAAAATAGGTAAAAGGTCAAACCTTGCCAAAAACGGGGATTCAGAGCCACTATTGAAAGCACCGTGCCACAAGCCAAGCACAACCCCAAACAGATCGCCAGACAGATCAAAGCGCCATCATCACCGTCATGAGCGGCATCGCTACAGACAAGAAGCTACACGCGCGCAGCGAAGAAGCAGCAGCCGATGCCGCCGCCTCCTCCTCCTCTGAAGATGACGGTCCGATGCCCATGCCCGCGCCCACTTCATCCTCTGCAACTGGCAGACGCGCCAAGAAGCTCAAAAGCCTGCAGTTCGAGTCCGTGTACTTGAACAACCTGCCGCGCGGCGCCATGTACGAGCGCTCGTTCATGCACCGCGACGTGGTGACGCACGTGGCCGTGGCGCCCGAGACCCAGTTCGTGATCACCGCGAGCCGCGACGGCCACGTCAAGTTCTGGAAGAAGATGAGCAAAGGCATCGAGTTCGTGAAGCATTACAAGGCGCATTTGGGCGAGATCTTGGGTCTCGCGGTCTCGCGCGACGGGCTGCGCTTGTGTACGACTGCGACGGACCAGACCGTCAAGTTCTACGACGTGCTGGGCTTCGACATGGTCAACATGCTCGCTGTGAAGGGCTTCACGCCGTCCGAGTGCTGCTGGATCTACCGCAAAGGCGCCGTGGTCGCGAAAGTTGTCGTCGCGGACCAGCAGCAGCCGCTGCTGCGCGTGTTCAACGCCGAGCAGACCACTCCCGAGCCGCTGTATACGATTGAGAAAGTGCACACTGCACCCGTGACTGTGCTGGGCTTTAACGCTGCCGCGAACTGTGTGATCAGCGGTGACGCGCGCGGCCACTTGGAGTACTGGAACGCCGAGACGTACAAGTTCCCCAGTCCAGCAGGCTCAGCTTCAGGCTCAGGTGCCAAGTCTACGACGGCGGTGAAGTTCAAGTTTAAGGGCGAGACGGATCTCTACGAGCTCGCCAAGTGCAAGACCCACGCGACGTCGATCGACATTAGCACGAACGGCCAGGACTTTGTGGTCACGGCGAAGGACGCGCAGATCCGCGTGTTCCGCTTCGCCACGGGCAAGCTGCGCCGCAAGTACGATGAGACGCTCACTGTCTTTGAAGACGCGCAGGCTGACGGCTCGCTGCACCTGGACGCGATCGACTTTGGACGCCGCGCCGCGGTCGAGCGCGAGCTTACCGGCACGGGCATGGTCTCGACCTGCGTGTTTGACGAGTCGGGTCATTTCATCCTCTATCCGACTCTGTTGGGGATCAAGATCGTGAACGTTGAGACCAACAAACTCGTAAAAGTGCTGGGCAAAGTGGAGAACTCGGACCGGTTCCTGCGCATCGCGCTCTTCCAGGGCAAACTCAAGGTGAACACGCAGCTCGAGAAGCACTTGAACGGCTCGAGCGGCGGCGGCGCGACGAAGAAAGATAGCGTGGTGATGTCGGACGACACGGAGCGCAACAACATCTCGGACCCGACCTTGTTCTGCACGTCGTTCAAGCGCAACCGCTTCTTTTTATTCACCTCTCGCGAGCCGGACGAGGACGAAGACGACCCAAACGCCGGCACCGGACGCGACGTGTTCAACGAGAAGCCTACTCTGGAAGAGTCCCAGGTTGCGAGCGAGGCGACGGTGTCCAAGACCCTGGGCGAGACCGCGATCATGCACACGACCATGGGCGACATCACGATCAAGCTTTTCGGCAAGGAGTGTCCGAAGACGGTCGAGAACTTTTGCACCCACGCGCGCAACGGGTACTACGACAACCTGATCTTCCACCGCGTGATCAAGAACTTCATGGTGCAGACTGGAGACCCGCTGGGCGATGGCACGGGCGGCGAGTCGATCTGGGGTGGCGAGTTCGAGGACGAGTTCCACCGCAACCTGCGCCATGACCGGCCGTTCACGCTGTCGATGGCGAACGCCGGGCCGGGCACGAACGGCTCGCAGTTCTTCATCACGACCGTGCCCACGCCGTGGCTCGACAACAAGCACACAGTCTTTGGCCGCGTGGAGCACGGCAAGGACACAGTCTCGAGCATCGAACAGGTGCGCGTGGACAAGTACGACAAGCCCGCGAAGGACATCAAGATCATCAACATTGATATTTTTTAAACGGAAGGAAGGTGTCAGCAGTAGTAGCGAAAGAGAACGCGCAATGGTCGAAGCATAAGGGAGGAGAAGATCGGATTAGCTAGTTAGCTAGGTGATAGATAGCATTCGATCCGAGTCGACTCAGGGAGTGGGGGTAAGTACTTTAATGGTAGGAACGACGACAGGAGAAGATTTCCACCCGAGAAGGAACTGAGAAACACGGAGTCAGACAGAGTTGAGCGGGTTAGTAGTGGAAGCAATTCGGTACTTGACTCGTTCCCGACTGAGTTGTTTGCGCCTCGCTCCAGTCAGTCATCAATGATGTCAGGCCATGTTGGTTTACGTTTCGACGGTTTCGCGCCATGCGTGATCAGCCACTTGTGCTCCTCTTTCTGTAGCGAATGATCTGTGCGTTGGATGGGTGCACCGCGGGAGGGAAGGCTCAGCATCCAGAACTCTTCTCTGCAACGTTGCCAGAACTCACAAATGTGGCCGACACCTCTACTACACGTTAGATACAACGACTTCGAGTGACGCAGACTTCACGCATTCTTCTCCTCAGCGCGTTCGCATCTTTAAGAATTGGTGGAGCTCGTGGAGAACCACTCGCGCTTCGTCTTTGCTCAAGGCTTTACGAGGAAGGGCGTCGTGGCTCGTCTCTGATGTTTCGTGGTCGTCCATCATAGAGAGAATCTCGATTAGCCGATTCTCTGCGCTCTTGTCTGTTGCTGTCGCTGCTGGTATCCTGTGAAGGGGGTCGTTCCCATCTTTTCTGACAGTAATTGCTTCGAGTAGCTCCGTCGCTCGCTCAACGACAGGCGCGGGACAGCCAGCCAATGCGGCAGTGTTGATCCCATACGACTGCTGCGCCAGCCCCTGCACGACACGATGCGAAAATACCAGCTGCTTGCTCTGACTACCACCACTTTCTCGGCTCTGTCGCTCCAGCACCTCCATGCGGTACAACTGCATCTCTTGCTTGAACTCGTTCGCGATGAGCTCACTCAGCACCGTAAAGTGGGTCGCAAACAGCGTGCGCACCTGCTTCGTACAGAGCGCCTCCAACACCGCGCCGGCGATCGCGATGCCGTCATTCACCGACGTGCCGCGGCCCACTTCGTCCATCAGCACCAGCGATCGTGGTGTCGCCTGCGTCAGGATCGTCGACGTCTCCTGCATCTCCACCATGAACGTGCTCTTGTCGGACGCCAGGTCGTCTGCCGAGCCCACGCGGCAGAAGAGCTTGTCCACCAGTCCGATGCGCGCGAACTTGGCTGGCACGAAGCTCCCCATCTGCGCCAGCACCACGAGGTGCGCGTTCTGGCGCAAGAAAGTGCTCTTCCCGCCCATATTGGGGCCAGTGAGCAGCCAGCAGGACCCCAAGCCCTGTTGTTGTTGTTGTTGCTGCTGCTGTTGTTGCTGGTGATGTTGCCCTGGTGCAAGGTGCAAACTGTTGGGGATGAACGCGCGCATGGTGCGTGAGTTCTTGCCCTTCAGGTGCGCTGCCTCCACTACTGTGTGGCGGCCGTCCTCAATGTGCAGCTCGCGACTGGAATCCAACAGCGGGCGCGTAAAGTTGCGGTCAATCGCGACCTGCGCATGCGAGCACACGACGTCCACCTGCGCGATCGCGTGCGCCATTTCCTGCAAGTCTTGCAACACGTTCAGCACTTTGGCTCGCAACGCGTCAAATATCTCACTCTCGATGCGGATCACCTCCTGTGATGCTTCGATGAGCTCTCGGTTGAGGTTGCGGAGCTCCTCAGTACGGTACCGAGCCGAGTTCTTGAGCGACTGGATCATCACCAGGTCGCTAAACGCCTCTTGTCCATTGGCCGCACCTTGCATCAGTTTCGCGTTCTCTTCGTGCGGGATGTCGATGAAGTAGCCTTTCTCGGCTTGATACACGACACGCAGCCGCGTGGAGCCCAGCAGCTGGCGGTACTTTGCCTGCAGCGCCTGCTTCTGCGTCGAGTGCGGGTCGTGGTGCAGGATCGCACGCCAGTGATCCAGCTCCTCCGAGTACCCGGCGCGCACAAAGTCGGCCTTGGAGTTCAGCGTCGTGAAATCGTCCTTGAGCGCGGCGTGGATCTCCGCCACAGTGGCTTCGATCACCTGTCGCTGGTCGCTTGAGGAGCACAGGCTTCCACAGCATTCTAACAGTAGAGATGGCAGCAAACCTGGGACATTACTCCCAAGTCGCTTGCGCTTGGCGCTGTCGTGGGCTTCTAGCAGATCCACAAGCTTCTTGGCTTCGTCAATCGTGCACGCGACGTTCTTCAGGTCCTTTGGGGTCGCGACGCCGATCGAGAGTCGCTGGATGCTCCGCTCCATGTCAAACACCTCGGCGAGCTGCTTTCGCATCTGCCTCAGAAGCGACTCCTGCGTGAAGAAATACGTCACGGCGTCCAGACGCTTCTCGAGGTGCTCGAGGTTCATCAGTGGCGACGACAGTTGGGCCTGGTTTATTGACAAGGCACGCGTGAGTATAACATACAACTCAGGAGCAATACGAATGGCAAAGTAACTCCCAGGTCACTTACCGCGAGCAGACGTGAGCCCCCAGGTGTGATCGTCGAGTCGATCGAGTGGAGAAGACTCGCGCCTTTCGAGCCACTAAGTGACTGTACGCAGAGAGGATACACAAGAGTACTCTAATCAGCTCATCTCACGCCATCCCACCAAAAGAAATCAACGTGAACGCACCTTGGACAGCTCAAGCGCCTTCCAGGCACTCGCGTCGATGATCATGTGGTCCGAGGACTCGACGTGCAGTGGCGCGCGCACAAGCGACGTCGCGTTCTTCTGCGTAAAGTCAATGTAGTCCAAGATCGCACACGCCGCCGCCTGCTCTGCGCTATCCAGCAACGAGAGCTCCGCGTCCATGTTGTACGACGCTCGGGACGGAGCTTTCCCCTTCCAGGTACCTCTGCTGCTGTAGCTCTCGTTGGGGCGGTAGGTCCGCATGCAATTGTGTGGGATCACGGCGTCCAGCAGCTCCTTCACATCGTCTAGTAGTGAGTCTAATGTTGCCACCTGTCTGGTATTATTCGCTGCGCCAGCGGGGAGCAGGATCTCCTTTGGCGAGCAGCGCAGGATGGCGCTCGCAAGCTTCTCGCTGGTGGACGTGGTGGACACGAACTCGCCCGTGGAGAGATCGGCCCACGCAAATCCCCACTTCTGGTCTTTTTTATGATAATACAAAGCCGCCAAGTAGTTGTTTTCGTCGGGCGTGAGCATCGTGTCCTCCACAAGCGACCCTGGGGTGACGATGCGCACGACCTGGCGGTTCACGAGTGACTTGACGCCGCGCTTTCGAGCACTCGATGCACTCTGATGCATGACAACCATAGTAGAGGTGGGGTAGCGTAAGCCATAAAGCTGCCCAGCCAGCAGTCCAGTTGAAATGAAATTTTCAGTTCCTTACCTCCATTTGGTTGCAGATTGCGACTTTCACACCATGGTGCATCACCTGTATGTAGTACAGAAAGACAGCACACGTTGAGTGAGACTTGTATCCTTCTTTACCACACAAATGGGCGACACTTTCAGTTTGCAACTCACAAGCTTCTCGACGTACGAGTCGAGCGACGTCAATGGGAAACCGCACATTTCCTCCAGCTCGTTTGCCTGCTTGGACTTCTTTGTGAGTGCGAGGTTGAGCAGCTTCGAGAGGCCACCAGATTGCACAAATGCATGCGTTAGTGGTGGTGTATCACAACGCCACTCAAGCGTGATTATTAGAGCGTGATGAAGTTCGTCACTTACATGGGACGCGCGGCGTGCGTCGTCGCCAAAGAACTCGTAGAAATCGCCCACTTGGAAGAGCAGCATGCAGTCTGTCATTACGGCGCACACGTTCACGCGCACACGTTCACGCACACACGTTAACACACACTTGATTATAAGATGCGCCGCTATGCATATATGGCCACACTCTCACCAGGATACTCTTTCTTGCGCTCCAGGTACTGCAGTACCATCGGTGTTGCCGTAGTTGCTGGTGTCTCACTGATGGAGCTGCTCGCACGGGTGGACATCATCATCGCCATACGTCGTCTGCCGAGCGCCACAGGAGTCGTTGAGCTTGCGTAAAGTGACCATCTCTGGTAGACACTTGTCAGAGCTCTCTGTGCGCTCGTAGTGGGCGCTGGAGACGCGGAGGCAGCAGCTGCACGCAGCGCCGCGGCGGACGTCCTGCGCCACATGCCTACCATGATCACTTGCTTCACTTCACTTTACAGCTCTCCATTGAAAATTATGAGTATTTCGGTGTATGATTGGCTTAAAATAGATGCTTCTAACGTCCATGATTGGATGAAAATTGGTGTGTGATACAAGTTGTGATTGGATGGAAATCCACTGATTTTTATGCCCTGTTTACTGGACGGCCTCCTATTGAGCGCACCACTAGCCAGATGGATTCAGAGTACTCTCACTCTGTTCAGTACAAGCGCGTACCAACCACTCGACGGCCCGCTGAACCGCAATGAAGACACAGCGATTCTCAGGTCCCGCACCCTCGACGCGGTGGTACGCGATCCACTCTGGGTCCTTGCGACGGAACGCAGAGAAAGTGCCCGTCTTCCCCGATGTCAAGTACCGCTCGACCACGTCAGTCCACAGCTTCGTTTTGCCACCTGCCTCGCGGACGTGCTCCTTCTCCCCGCGAGTCTTCCCACCATCAACCCACCAGACGTAGTACTGGTCCGTGAACACGGAAGGCAAGATATCCTTCATCTTGACGGGCCCAAAAGCGACTCGACTGGCGGCACGCACCGTTTTTGTGTGAGCCGACGCCCGATACGTGGCACCTTGCCTCCGGTCGACTTGTGCGCTGTCTGGCTCGTTCGCGCCATCGCTGAAAAATTGGAACTGAAGCAAACTGATCGCAAGAGAGATCGAATCCTCTACCCCATTGCGCCACAGCCATTCACCTCCCCGCACGCGTAACCAACCACTTCGAACCGCAAAATCGCACGGTTAAGGCTCGAACAAGCGACCCCCAGCAAAAAAACAAGCGATTAACCAGTCGAGCCAGCTATCGCTTTGGAATAAGCTGACCAACCAAAAAAACCGCCAACTTCCCACAACACCACCAAAACCCACAACCCACACACTCGTGTGTTTGAAGCCCACAAGCCCCATCGCATGCCACAAACGTGTGTCAAGACTCCCAGCGCCGCCCACACACCATCCGCATGTGTGTTCAGGTCCCAAGAGCCACCAACAGGAACCCACAGAGACACAAGCCTACACAAGTGCGTTCACAACACCAAGCGCCACCGCACGATCATACAAGCACGTCCAATACATCAAGCGGCAACAACCCCCGCACACACATGTGTTGCAAATGTACAATAGTAATTATTGAGTTTTGTCATTGCTAGGTAGATTGAGAAGTCACACAGCCTAATTCTAGTTAATAAACACCTTTGCACCTCAGTGCAAGCGCGTGTTCACAGTGGAGCTGAACGCTGGTACCACATAATAGCAGTAGCATTAGCAGCGCCTGCAAAGTGGCGGCTACAGCGCTGGGCACTCACCGTTCGAGACGCCACAATCACGCGCTCTCTGTGAGACCCTCTCACAGTCGGACAATGATGTCCATCAAGCCAGCCACCGTGCCAATTTTTCTGCCAATCCAAACAGCTACAAGTGGATTGTATCCAATGAAATCGTTTAAATATTGCAAATGAAGAATCATTAGCTAAAATAAAATGAATATTGTCGAATCAAAAGGCAATTGGCGTCTAAAATAAGGTGAATATTGTCAAATCAAATGGCAGGTTTCGGCAAAGGCGTGGGTGAGCAGGTGTACGTGTAAGCTGCTGTCGGAGCTGCGCTGCGCGCATTCTGCCATTGAGCTCCTCGCTGACCAGCACACCAGCACACGCGGGTTCACGCACACGCACAAGCTCACCACACCCAACCACCACCAGCAGCTAAGTAAGGATGAGCGCCGCCCGCAAGACCATCTATGTCTCCTCGCGCAAGAGCCAGCTGGCCATGGTGCAGACCAACGAAGTCATCGGCATGCTGCAGGTGCGTTCTCACTTCTCTCTCTCCCTCTCTCTCTCTCGCTCATGCATTGTTTGCTGGCGCATGCAACTGTGGCTCTGTGCGTGTGGATAGTGCGCACGTGTATGTGGTGGTTGTGTGTTGGT
>JAADVN010000327.1:0-21785 GCA_023335535.1 Globisporangium spinosum | reverse complement strand
CCCCCCCCCCCCCCCCCCCCCCCCCCCCCCCCCCCCCCCCCCCCCCCCCCCCCCCCCCCCCCCCCCCCCCCCCCCCCCCCCCCCCCCCCCCCCCCAAATCCACTCGGTGCGCCAGGAAGCCGCCGCCCGAGCCGTCTGTTGATCATTTTATCCTCGAGGCATTGCAGCAATGGACGACGATAAGTCTGCGTCGCCTTTGTCAAGTGCAACTGCATGCATCACCATAAAAAGCTAGCACAACCAAGGAGGAAAGACCCTCCCAGGTCAAGTTGCGAGCGAATAAGATCTGCGCGAAGTGTTCCGTCGGAGCTGGACATACAGTACAGTATTCAGATAACGGCCGGTGGAACCAGCTGTTTTTGGGGATCTGTACCCTTTGTTGTTGTTGTTGTCGAGCGCTTCAAGAAACTCGCCGACTGTCCGTACCTCTTGAAAGGAGGCGAACCTGAACCTGATATATATATGCATTGCATTCACGAATGTATAGCTCCGGAAAGACGGGCGGACTGCAAAGTAGCCACCACCAGCATGATGGCAACAACGGACAAGTCAGTGTGGGGCTTGAACTGACTGTGAATCCCAAGCGCGCCAGCTGGGAGTTTCGAACATCAAGCCATTTCGCAACGCTGCCCGCACGCGGAGACCAGCCAGCCTTTACAGTCCTTATTCTCAGAACGATCTCCGCATTGTTGTTATTCCACCCCACCGAGCACCGAGCTCTTCTTGGCACTTATCCACAGCAATGGCATGACGCCCCCACGTTGTTCTTGGCCACAAGAAGACAGCGCGGATTTCCATAAACTGCGGGGCTTGTCTGTCGTGGAGCAGACCTTGATGCGAAGAGCGCTCGCTTCTACACGAGATCACCTTCCTCAATCGCCAACTTTCCACCTTTGCGGTTTAAAGGCTTGGCGAGCAGCGCAGTCAGTCAGTCAGCTCTTCTTGTGGCGAAGTGCGGCTGGGGACTGTACCTATGTCCGCACCCGGCAAATCGGGACGACGGGTTCACATACCTTTTGTACCTCTTCGCAATCGCTCCGGATTACTCCTGTCGATGCAATCGGCTTCATCGGCATGATTTCGGTTTGAGAAACGATCGGTTGAAGCAGTCGGTCGGTCGGTCGGTCGGATGTGTTAAGGAAGGAAAACTGCCTGACTCACCACATGGGGAAACCGACTTGAAAGCTTGAAACCGCCATTGCGGTGCGTTGCGTCACTCACGTTTGTTTGCATTGACAATTGACAATTGGCAATTGACGTGTGGCGGAGAGACGCGCCAGAACTGAATGAAAGTCCTCCTACTGCTGTGTAATCCCAGGGCGTAATGGCGACGTGGGATCTCGTGGTGGTGTGTAAGTTATCTCTTCGAATGCATGCATTGATGCAGACGAACGAGTGAGGCTGTTAGATACACTCCGTTGGGGGCTGGGGAGAGATGTAATGGCACCATGAACGTACATACACTCTTGATGTTATAGATTTCTTTAACTCTGTAATGCTCGGTATGTTCGAAGAAGCATACTCACAGTACGCATGTACTGTATTGTGTGAATCGCCTTTCCATCCATTGAAATGGTCGTTTGCTTTCCTGAAAAGTCTCAAAATCAAGCAACAACATTAAGCTCTCCTCGCAAAAATGCTCTGACTAGCTGGTTGAAATGCTTGTTGGTTGGTTGACACCTTGATCGAGCAAAGACGAGCCTCTTCCAAAGATGGACGTCAATCGCTGAAGCGGGTCGATTCAGTCCCTCCCAGATGGCAGCCCGTACATCATAGCATGACATCCGCATCTTTCGGATCGATCAATTGATTGATTGATCCTCTCAAGAGCCATGCGCATGTGTCCTTCGTGCTAAAGGTGCTGCATTCTGAAAATTTTCACGTCCTGCAGCACTCGCTGCTGGCTATTTTTCGCTGCATCAGACGGACGACCAGAAGGAAGACCACTTGCACTGGACGATGAGGATGTTGCTGTTGCGCTGTGCGCCTTGTCGTCACCGTCGTGTGCGGCAAAGCAGCTCGCCCAGTCGATCAGCTCGTACGTAAACTTCTCGCCGAGCAGCTCGAAGAACTGGTACTCCATCGGGTTTCGCGAGCGGTGCGCCATGAGCACCACTGTGTCCTTGGACGCAAGCGCGTCGAGCGACGTCACCAGCGGCATGTACCCCTCGGGATCGTACACTACATCCGAGAGCACGAGCACATCCGGGTGCTGCACGGGGAGATTGGACGTCGGTGTACCCCAGAAATGGGTCGCTGCACTCGGTACCACGCTCTTGTCGTCGCTATTCAACAATGATGATGACTTGGGCGCCAATGGGAAGTTCAATGCGATGTTGTACTGGAGCAACGGCACGACCTCACCAATGTCGGTGAGCGTGACGTTCGCGCCGATCATCGCGCAGAAAATGCCGACCAGACCGAGCCCACTGCCGAGCTCCACCACGGTCTTGTTCTCGATCAACTCGCGATTGAGTGCCAAGTAGCGCGTCATCACGAGACACGAGTCCCAGAGCTTGCCTCCGATTCCTGTGCATATACAAACATCCGCAAAGCTATGTTAGCATACTGGTTCATAGCCTGAGTGAGACACAATATGGAAACACATTGTTCGTACCCAGGTTGCCTGGGGACTCGGCCAACAAGATCTCTCGATTGATTCCGTCCATCTCCACTGGACGACAGCAGTGTGCGCCGAGATTCCCGATGTTGCCCTCGACCAGCGCTTCCGAGCACGCAACCACGTCGAATGGCAGCGACACAACGGGAAACAGACTCCACTGCTCTTGCAAGTCGCTGTGCACAGTAACCATCAAGGACATATTCTCTCGATGAAATAATTGCTCATCCTCACCACCACCACTTCGAGCGCTCGCATCGATCGCCACGCGGAACGCCACTTTGCCGCGATCGTTGAGCGTCAGACGCCCATCTTCTCGGACGCTGAACTCGCTGCCACTGTCTCCGTTCATATCAGACGCAGCGTGGAAGACCAGCTTGAACAGATTGTCTGCGTTGTTGCGCAGCGAGCACTGCAGGAAGATGCGCTCGCCTGGCTTCAGGTAGTCTCGTCGATACAGACCGAACTCGTTGCCGATGTTGACGACGACCTCAAAGTACTCGCCCAGCGGTACTTTTGATGGGATCAGCGAGCTACATCGCGCACAAAACGTTATGAGCACAACACATACTGCATTAGAAACGGTGGTCTGTCAACAAAGCCACCATGCGCATATTCACACAATATACCCAAAGTTAACGCGGAGCTGTTGGTTGTTGTGCACCATCTTGCCCATCTGCTTCACTTCGCTGGCCGCCGCTTCCTTGTCCCTGGTGATGTTCTTTCGCAGTCTGCGTCTCGCCGTAACCGCGTACTGGAAGAGCGTGGGCGAGTGCTCGCGCGCTCCCGGTCGCTCGAGGATCGCCTCTACTTGCGCAAACGCAACCTCGAAGCGCTCGAGGTTTTCTAACGCGACCAGGCGGCGCAGACACGCCTTCTCGTTCTCAGGGTTGTACTTGAGCGCTTTCGTGCAGTCTGTTTGACACCAAAGCAGCAGCCACATGTGAGTTGATCGCTACCACGTGAAGTATGCAAACTACCATGAACAGGAGAGCACTGACCGTGTAGTGCGGCGGCAAAGTTGCGCTCCTGGATGAACGTCTGCGCACGGTTCGAGTACAATTGGGAGGCAGCAGTCGCAGCAGCGGATTGAGCGCTTGCATTGCTGTCATTAACGCTGGGATGCTGGATGCTCTCAGAGCTCGTGGTGACAGCACCCAGCGATGCCTCCAGCAGCGCGATGGCCTGCGAGTACTGCGCTCGCGCTTCGTCGTAGCGCCCGCCGTTGTAGAGCGCGTTGCCGGCCGCCTGCAGTTCCTTGGCGCGCGCGAATTCGTCCATTTCTCTGTTTGGCGATCGATCTGGTTGGCAATGAGGAATGATTGCGGCTTGGTTGCTCTTTGGTCCTTTCCATTGGCTGAAAATCATCATAAACATGTTTTCAGCCAACCAAAGTAATATAGATCCGATTTCTCAGGTTTGGCTTGCAAGTTGACTTGCAAACAGCAACAGAACTCAAAAAGCCGCGAACACGAGAGCGAGAGAGCGATATCAGCAAGCAGAATGGAGATGGACACGGAGAACCGCGCGGCGCTGCAGGCGCTGCAGAGCCAAGGACCGCTCGGCGGCGGGATGCCCGCGATGCTGCGGCCGCGGGGCTTCATGACGTGTCCGCATTGCCGTGAGGGCTTTGGCTCGGCGTCGTTCGTGATCCACGTGCGCCGCTGTCGTGCGCTGCTTCCAACGCCCGAGTCGGAGTTTGTTGCGGAAGAAGAGCGCAAGGCAACGGCATCAGCACCTGTAAAGCCAGTCAAGCCCGAGAAGATCAAGCCCGTGCAGTCGTTAGTGGATCTGTGAGTCAGCGGGTCTCATGTCTAGATGCAAAGGGGTGCAGAATGGCTCTGGAACGGATACAGGTCTCAGCATAGTGTCTGTATATGTGTGCGTGTGGGATTGGGTAGGTGCCTTCGCTTCATCTTCCGGAACTTCCAGACCGTGTGCATGGATCGGATTGCTTCGCAAGCCGAAGAAGAAGGTGTGCGCAGTTTCGTATGTTGCTACTTGTATTGCGATGCATGCGGTAGACGACTGACGCCCTAGGTATATGCTGCAGCTGCTCTGATCGACTCGATTCCAACGAGTCTGGTGCATCGCATTATAGTCAACCTTGTACATGATGCCAAGCAGGTTCGTGCGTGATGCCGCGAGGAGACATCTGATTGTGTTGAACTGAGAGCGGGTAGTCTAATAATGTCGTATGTGTCCATTGTTCTCGTGCAGTCAGAAGAGAAGGACGCGAAGCGGCGAGCGAAGATGCAAGCCATGAAAGTAGAGGCGGCGAGCATCCAGCGCGAGAACGTGCGGCTCGAGAGCTTTCGACAGCAGACGGTCGTCGCTCGCGCGAGGTTGCGTGAGCAGGAGCAGATCAGCGAGCGGCTTCGAAAGAGTCTGGACGTGCTGACCCTGGAAATGGCAGCCGCTGAGACGAAGAACCAGCAGCTGCGCTCGCAATATGATGGGTTTGAGAAGCAGCAGCACCGGCAAGAGGCCAAGGTATGGACCTTTTATTTGTTTTCATCCCTATGAGGCACTGACTAAGGCACTCAAGTATGTTTTTAACTGTGTATGATCTGCTGTCTGCGATAGATCAACAGCCTGAGTGTGGAGGTGGACTCGCTCAAGGCGGCTCTCAAGGCCGCCCAGAAGAAAGAAACGGAGGCGATCAAGAAACTCGCGTCGTTCACAAAGAACGCGAACATCCGATCGGCGTCAACTGTCTCTTCCAAGCCAGCGGGTGCATCGAACGCAGCAGCAAAGCGACGTCTTGAGAGCGCAGCCTCGGATCTTTCGCGAAAGGGGAGCAGCAACGTTGGCAAGCGCTTGAACGCAAGTGCTACAAATGCAAGAACCGATCGCTCTCACTCCGACGGCAGCGACTACCACGCGCCAACGCTCCGTTTGTGCATGCGCCCTCGTGCAGACTCCACAAAGATCCCATTGCCGACGACGCTCTCCACGAGCTACCTCCAGCTTCTCCAGACTTCTGCGTCGTAGACATGTAGACGTGTAGACAGACAACCGTATCGTGCCACCTTGTTTTGCATATAATCAATCATCCACCCGCTAATATCGATTTGGTTTATTTTCGACCCAGTTATGTTGCTCCTGTTTAATGACTATCCTCGCGAGAGTGCCATGAGCAATTGAGCTCAGATCAAAAGAGGCGGCGGTATTGAAGAGAAACCAGGAAGAAGGACGGAAGGAAAGAAGATGCTGTTGCAGCGCACGAGCGCGCGCGTGCAGAGCGCTCTGGCGCAGGAAGAGGCGCGCTTCCGAGAGCACAGGATCGTGCTCACAGAGGTGCGTGCGTTGTGGTGCCGCGTCTCGCTGTGTCTTGCTGTGTGTGTTTGTGTGTGACTATGCTGTACTGAAGGTGCTCACACGTTGATATTCTGGGGGCGTGCGGATGTGAATGTGGACAGGTCCAGGACGTGCTAAATGAGATGGTGTACGATGTAGAAACGTGCGAGCACGAGCGCGAAGTCACGCATCTCAAGCGGGAGCTGGCGCAGGCGAACAACGCTCTCTCTGAGTACCAGCAGCGCGAGAGCGAGCTCATCCAGGAGCGGCAGCAGGTGGGGTTGTTTGTTCATCTCTGTGGTATTTGACGGATGCTACGCAATGCGAGGCTCCAATATTAATTCGTATAAATCGCTATGATATGTCTATGTGAAGGCGTATGAGTACGCTGTAAAAGTGGAGCAACAAGGGAAGAAGACCGTGGGGCGGTTCAATGAGCACATCGGCGTCGTGCTGCTCGAACTCGCGAAGAAAGAGATGTACGCGTTTGTGTCTAGTGCGTTCCAATGCTCACTCCCAATACTAACAGGTCGCTTCTGTTGTTTCTCTTACCACATGTGCGATTAGACTGGAGAAGGAGTTGATGCAGGCTCGACAGCAGAATATACTAACTGCACAGCTCTCGAAAGAGCTAGCGAGCGCTCAGCGCGATATCCGAGAGCTCCACAGGAAAAGCAGCATCCAGAGCTTGCTGAAGGGTAGCAATGCGTTCGCAGTGACATCAGCGGGAGGAGATAGACCGTCTTCATCATCACCAGCGGCGCCTCGCTCTACAGCACAATCCGACTACGCGTCGCCGTACTCGCGAGAAGCCATCCCACCGGCGTCGCCTGTCTCGCCGGCCTCCACATCATCGCGATCGAGCACCACGTCGTCTTCGTCGCCGCTAGCAAGTAACAACAACAACAACAATCAGCAACAACTGCAGCTGCTGATAAAGTCCCAGCCGAACGAATACCTGGTGCGCTGTCCAGACAAGCTCCTGATGCACATTTTCGCGTTCCTGGATGCGAACAGCGTATTTGCGGTCAGTCTGACGAACCACTCCCTCTTGGCGCGCGTCCACATCATGTTTGGCATGACGACCAGCGTCGTGGCGGTGAATGGAGGAGGAACGAGGAGGTCTGTTGCTGGTGGTGGGGGTGCCAGCAAGTCAAACGGAGGAGCTGCTGCGGCTGCTGCTCAGGCGTCGCCCAAGCCGCGACTCCAACCGAAGAACAGAAGCCAGAGCTCCATCACACCCTCCGAGAAAGAGAAAGCTCAGGTAGCGTATGCTAATTTGCTTGGTTCGCCACTGACGTTGGGCGCTCTAACACTGTGGTTTCCCACTGCTATTGTTGTACCTACTCTGCAGCTTTCGAAAGCTGAGATGATCGTCAAATCCCTGAAGAAAGACGAGATCAAACTCTTCCACGAGATGTCCACTCGCGTGAAGACATTAGAGGTATTCATGAGCAGAATTCTATTGAAGCCCTGGACACTCTTCGCATTATGCTTACAAGTGTTCATGTCTGCGCTGTATGTTAGGCTCATCTGGGCCAAGTGCAGGCTGAGAAAGAAGACATCGCTGCTCGCCTGCATGGCGCAGAGAACGTGCGCGACTTCCTCATGGACAAGCTCAAGGATCTCGAAGACACGCTGACGACGACGATGGAGACCAACGCTAAAAAGGACGAGCAAGCCGCTTTGGACCGCGAGATCATTGGTTTCCTGGATGCAAAGACCCAGGAGTACGAGATGACGCTCAAGAAATGCGCCAAGCAGAACGAAGAGTACCGCGTCGAGCTCGCGCGGCTTCAGGAAGAGCACAGCGCCAAGATCTCGGTAACGTATTTGCGATATCTCGCTGGCATAGTATTGATGTTTACAATTGATGTGATGTAATGATCTGACTTTGTGTGTGGACGATGTTGTGATAACTTTACAGATCATCCAGGACATGGTGCAGCTTTTAAACCAGGAGAAACAAGACCTCGAGCTGCAACTAAGGGTGAGTGGCTGTTGTTGACAAAGAGCCGACCTATGCTGAAGGTTCTAACCTATTTCTACTTTGTTTGTTGACAACACATAGTCTCAGCGGAAAGTGCTGGTGCGCGAGGTGAAAGTGCTGCGCATGCAGAACCAGCAGCTGGAGACCGAGAAAGAGCAGTACTTCACGCAACTCAAGCAGCTCAAGCACGCGCTGCACCACCTGGACGACCTGTAGCAACACGCAACATTATCGAATACTCCTGGAATCTGGACGTCGTGCGATGTCATACGTGCTGAAACCTGAAATCTGGAGAACACACTTTGCAGGCAAAACAAGGTATGCACGTTCGATATCTCCTCACGAGTGAGCCAATGTTGCACAGACGAAAGAGATCTCGATGGTGAAGCGAAGGATGCATACTCCAAGGCATCGAGAAAGTGTTGGTCAACGGAACGGCATTGGAAAAGTGCACGTTAGGGTCTTCTAATTGAAGGACCTTCAGTATATCCGATTCTTCTGGGTGATGATGGGTAATTTGGTTTCCTGGTCGATCTTCGATTGCAGGCTTCGAGATTGTTTACGTACAGATCGGGTCAACAAACCCATCTGCATTTTCATCTTCCAAAGCCCACCCATATTCTGTTTCCTACATTCTCCAAGTTTAAAGGTTTCAAACAGGTGTGGGTCTACAAAACATGTTGACCTGTATTCTTGTCAAACCCGCAAACGAGTAACTTGAAGCCCAGATCGTGTGGTCCACCCCGTATCTTTTGCACACCACCTTCCGCTTTTGCGGAATTCATTCGACGCACAAGTGGATCAGACAGAACGACTCGGAAGCAATGGCGACGGCGGTGCTCACGCGCTTGGGCTACTCGGCGCGCCGCGCGCAGCTCGTCGTGGGTCGCGGCAGTGGCATCACCAACAGCAGCAACATCCCCGGCATCTCTATCACCAGCAGTAGCGGCAGCAGAGGCAGTGGCTTCAACGGTAGCCGCACGCAATCGCTCTTCAACCTTCGCAGCCTCGCCTTCTACTCGACCGGCAGCAGCAACGGCAACGACAACAAAGATGATGATGGAAAGGTGTCTTCGCCGTACGACGGCGTCGAAGAAGACCCAAAGGGCAGCACCAGCGATGGTAGTGGCAAGAAGGCGCGCAACCGCAAGCGCCGCAGTGGCAACAGCAACAGCGCCAGTGGACCGAAAGTGGAGGTTGTCGAGAGCGCTGTCGCGCGCGTGGGCGATGGCGACAACGCTCCCAACTATCCGCACGTGCTCGCGATCCCGGGCCACCGCCGTCCGTTCTTCCCGGGCGTTGTGCTGCCGATGACGATCACGAACCCGGAGGTGACGAAGGCGCTGCTGGCGCTCAAGGAGAGCGGACAGAACTACGTTGGCGTCTTTCTCAAGAAGCCTGTCGCAAATGCCAGTGGAAGCGGAAGCAGCAACTCGAGCGATCCGCTGCGTCACAACGCGAGCGAAGATCTGATCAAGGACCTAAGCGAGATCCACCACGTGGGCAGCTTTGCGCGCATTGATAACATGCTCCCGTTCGACTCGCACTCGGTGCAGGTGCTCATGGTCTCGCAGCGACGCATCGTGATCGATGGAGTGCACGACTCGGGCCCGCCGTTGCGCGTGAACATCAACCCTTTGGAGAACCCAGACTTTGACCCGAAGAGCCAGCTGATCCGCGCGTACTCGAACGAGATCGTCGCGACGCTGCGCGAGATCGTGAAGATGAACCCGCTGTTCAAGGAGCACATGCAGTACTTCTCGCAGCGCATCGACATCCACAACCCGTACAAGCTCGCGGACTTTGCGGCGTCGGTGACCACTGCGGATGGCGAAGAATTGCAGCAGGTGATGGAAGAGATGTCGTGTGAATTGCGTCTGAAGAAGGCGCTCGAGCTGATCACGAAGGAGCTGGAGCTGAGCAAGGTGCAGCAAGTGATCAAGGAGCAAGTGGAAGAGAAGGTGTCCAAGAACCAGCGCAACTATTTGCTGATGGAGCAGCTGAAGGCGATCAAGAAGGAGCTGGGCATGGAGAAGGACGACAAGGACGCGATGATCACGAAATACCGAGAGCGCCTGGAATCGTTTGTGCCAGGCACGATCCCCGCGAGCGTGAACGAAGTGGTCGAAGAAGAGCTTAACAAGATGTCGATGCTGGAGAAGAACTCGTCCGAGTTCAACGTCACGCGCAACTACCTGGACTGGCTCACGCAGCTACCGTGGGGCAAGTCGACTGAGGAGAATTTTGACTTGAAGAAAGCCAAGCAGATCCTGGATGAAGACCACTACGGGCTTTCGGACATCAAGGAGCGCATCCTGGAGTTCATTGCGGTGTCCAAGCTCAAGGGAAGCGTGCAGGGTAAGATTATCTGCTTCGTTGGTCCTCCTGGCGTGGGCAAGACCAGTATTGGCAAGTCGATTGCACGATCGCTGAACCGCGAGTTCTACCGCTTCTCTGTCGGTGGACTGAGCGACGTCGCGGAGATCAAGGGACACCGCCGTACGTACGTCGGCGCGATGCCCGGCAAGGTGATTCAGTGTTTGAAGACGACGCAGAGCTCGAACCCGCTGATCCTGATTGATGAGATCGACAAGCTTGGACGCGGCCACCAGGGCGACCCTGCCTCGGCTCTGCTGGAACTGCTCGACCCATCGCAGCACAGCGCTTTCGTGGACCATTACATGGACGTGCCTGTCGATCTCTCGCGCGTGCTGTTCATTTGTACTGCGAATGTGACGGACACGATCCCCGGTCCGCTGCTTGATCGTATGGAAGTCTTGCGTTTGTCGGGCTACGACCAGCCGGAGAAGCTGTCGATCGCGAAGGAGTACCTAGTGCCGAAGGTGATTGAACGAACAGGTCTCGGCAAGGACTCGGCGCAGAAGACGCCAGCTTCGCTTGGACTCACGGATGACGCGATCAACGCGCTTGTGCGCCAGTACTGCCGTGAAAGCGGTGTGCGTAACTTAGAGAAGCATGTGGAGCGCATTTTCCGCAAGGTGGCGCTGGAAGTTGTGCAGGATCTGGAGAGCGATGCCGATGCCGATGCCGATGCCGATGCCGATGCCAATGCCAATGCCAATGCCGCCGCTGCTGCTGCGAGTCAGGAAAGCGGTGAAGACACCAGCTCGTCAGCACCAGCGCCAGCCTCGGAAGGCGCGAAGGATGCGCAGGACGCCGATCGATTCCTCATCACACCGGAGAAGCTGTCGAAATACGTTGGCAAGCCGATCTTCACATCGTACGTGAATTACTGCAACAACAATGTCTATGTTTCTGTTGATCATTTCACAACTAACCTTTCTGTGTGTATCATGGATGTAGGGACCGCATGTACGACACGATCGTTCCTGGCGTTGTGATGGGGCTGGCGTGGACGTCGATGGGCGGGTCATCGCTGTACATTGAAACGACGAAGATCCTGTCGAAGGGCGAGCGCTCGGGTTTGATCACGACTGGCCAGATGGGTTCGGTCATGGAAGAGAGCACCAAGATCGCGCATACGTACGCGCGCCACAAGCTGCAGGCAATTGACGTGGACAACAAGTTTTTCGAAGAGTCGGAGATCCACATGCACGTGCCCGAAGGCGCGACGCCGAAGGACGGCCCGTCGGCTGGCTGCACCATGGTCACTGCGCTGCTCTCGCTCGCCATGAACAAGTGAGTTCTGTTGACGATTGGGTTTCAACTGAAGATCCGAGGAGCCAATTTACTGATCATGTGTGTGTGTTTGATAACTTGTTTCGTTCTCAACAGGACGGTGAAGGAGAACTTGGCGATGACGGGCGAGCTGTCGCTGGTCGGCAAGGTGCTGCCGGTGGGCGGCATCAAGGAGAAGGTGATCGCAGCGAAGCGCGCGGGCGTGAAGACGATCGTGCTGCCGCTCGGCAACCAGCGCGACTTTGAAGAGCTCGACAACTATTTACGCGAAAACCTGGACGTGCACTTTGCGGACTACTACGACGACGTCTACCGCGTCGCTTTCGAATAGAAAAACAAACAAACGAAAAGGGCAACGGACCAACCTTCCGAAGCGATGCAGGATAGCAGCAGCTGTGCAATGTGATGAACAAAGACGATTGTATTGTACCTGAGATACGTTTTGGGGATTTCGTTTGGCACTATGGCTTTGTGCGACGACCACGGAAGTGTGAAGTCAGTGGGCGTTCAACACACACGAAATCCTGCTTCATTGGGTCTTCCTCTACTCGCTCAAACCAAAATTCACCTGGTTTGGATAAATGCTCGTCATTGCCATCATGCAATTGACGGATGATAACAAACGACTCGCGGGTTTATCAGCTATACAGTATACGCCATTTTCCCAATCTGGTTTGATTGTGAAGAGCTCAGAAACCGACGTGTGTCAAACGGCTCAAGTTACCATCTAAAGCAAGAGGAAGGAAGCCAAGAAGACCGACCGAGATGGTGCTGCGCGTGTTCTGGAACGTCGGCGCGGGCCTCGTGCACCGCGCGCTCACCAAGGGATCCATGAAGCCCGGCATGGCGGTCAAGTACCCGGCGGTCTGGCGCGCACGGCCGGGCTTCATGGACTGCGACATCAACCTCCACCTCAACAACGCGTCGTACCTCTTCAACATGGAACTCGCGCGCTGGCACTTCTCTGCGTACGTCTGTATGGTGACTGCAATATTGGTTGCGAGCGAGTGCTTATCTAACCTCTGCGCGCATGTGTGTGCGCGACTGTGTGCATTTTTAACAGGACGACGGGGATCTTGTACCATGCGATCAAGAACCGCCGCATGTTCCTTGCGGGCTCGCAGGTGATCCGCTACCGACACGCGATCCCACCGTTCCGGCCATATGAGATCCGCTCACAGATCGTCTACTGGGACGATACGTGGATCTACTTTTTGCAACAGTTCCAGTGTCCAACCACGGGCAAGCTCTACGCCGAGGGGCTCTGCCGCGTCACGGTGCGCGAGGGCAAGAAGGTGATCCCAGGAGCGGTCATGTACGCGGAGGTGGAGCCGGACGCGCAGCCCGACATGCCCACGGAGATGCCCGACATCGTGAAGGAGTTTCTGAGCTGGGATACGGCCAGCAAAGTGAGCATGGAATCGGTCGCGGAGCGCGATGAGCGTGAGTTGGTTGCGAGTAGCAGTACGGGAGACAACGACGGCAAAGCAAAGTCGTCGTTGTCGTCGTCGTCGAAAGCTCCAAAAGGGTTCATTGCCAACCTGACGCGATCGTGGAACCTGCCGTTTTAGATGAAGAGATGAGGAGACAAACCGACGACAAAGAGATTGATGAAGTCGCGATGTACGTCGTATTCGGGCAACCAGCGAGAAGGGCTCGTGATGGTGGGCATTGCTCGTCGCATACCTTGAAGCGATTTAAATGGCAGCATGCAACTCAGCACGTTAGCGACTCTACATTGCTCATCCGAGAATATACAAACTCGGGCAAATTGGCGTGAATACAAACTCTAGTGACATGTATCGGTAGACCGGTTTTGAACCGGTATATCGATATAGTTTTTGATTGTTTCGCAAACGACGACGGTTTCGTCAAGCAAGCAACAACAAGCCTCTTGTTTGTGTTCTGAAGTGAAAAGTTGACGTGCAGCGTGCAAATTTGTCAAAGGCTCGCTTTCGCACAGCTCACTTGCGGGAATTGCGCACAAGAAGATCAAGCAAGGGGACAGGTAGCCAAGCAAGCATTACAAGATGGTGCTGCGCGTGTTCTGGAACGTCGGCGTGGGTCTCGTGCAGCGCGCGCTGACCAAGAACAAGGCCAAGCCGGGCATGTCGGTCAACTACCCGGCAGTCTGGCGCGCGCGTCCGGGCTTCCTCGATTGCGACGTCAACATGCACCTCAACAACGCGTCGTACCTCTTCAACATGGAGCTCGCGCGCTGGCACTTCACTGCGTACGTTCGCGAGCTGCTTTTTGTTTGTTGTGCATAGCTGTTGTTGCTGTTGTTGTTTGCGGCATGTGTGCGAAAAGTTGTAACTGACCATTCTTGCTTGCTCACTTGTTTTGTTTGCACTGTTGTTGTTTGCTTGTGCACACAATGCATTGCATTGTTGTTGTGTGCATGTGTCTTGAACAGCGCGACCGGTGTGCTCACCCACGCGATCAAGAAGAAGCGCATGTTCCTCGTGGGCTCACAGGTGATCCGCTACCGCCACGCGATCCCGCCCTTTCGGCCGTACGAGATCCGCACGTCGCTCGTGTACAGTGACGACACGTGGATCTACTTCCTGCAGCAGTTCCAGTGTCCGACCACGGGCAAGCTCTACGCCGAGGGCCTCGCGCGCGCCACGGTGCGCGAGGGCAGCAAGAAGATCAGCGCCGCCGACATGCTCGCCGAGATCGGCGAGAGCCCGAAGCTCCCGACGGAGATGCCGGACGTCGTCAAGCAGTTCCTCAGCTGGGACGAGGCCAGTCGCGTGAGCATGGAGACCGCCACCGAGGCCGCGCAGAAGCAGCTCGCGGTCGCCAAGCCCAAGCGAGGACTGCTCGCCGACCTCACGCGCACATGGAACCTGCCGTTTTAAAGAGAGAGAGAGAGAGAGAATAATAAAGTCGTTCTCCCCAAGTGAATGGATGAATATTAGAGCCATTATTCTCCTAATTGATGACTGGGCGGAGTTTTGGTGATAATCTAGCATTCAAGGTGATGCGAAAAGCTATAAACATCGCTATCTCTCTTTCTCTCGCACATGCACACGCACCTGCTGTTTTCCTCATACAATTCAAGCACTTGTTGGAATTACACGTTCTTGTACTTTTCTTCGTGGCAGCTACGACTCCCAAGAGACAACAGCAGGTCTCAACGATTCTGGTTCTCGAACGCGCTGCCAGCGAGGGTGAAGCATCTTGTCGAATTCCTTGCGCGACTCGAAGGTTAGCCGCCGTCAACACTTCGCAGAGGGCCGGGCTTCATTCACTCTGGCCGCTCGCATTTTCCTTCATGCTTGCGAACGCCAGAAAGACTGAACATGAAGGCGACCAAGTGTAGATTTTCCAAATGGAGGACAGCCGTGTGCTCGTCTGTGCGTTGATTGATTTGTTAAATATCGCTATAAACGTCCTACTGAATGAAAGACAAGCACGAACAAAAGCCGTCGGCTCAAGTCCATATCCACTGGTGTAAAATAGACCTAAAAAATGAACACCTCGGTGCTCTGTGTTCCACACCATAAAAAAAAACTAGCTCTGACAGCACCGAGTCTTTCTTTCTTCTTCAAAGAAGTGGGTGGGGAGCGCGGCGGCGAGCACGCACCCGTGACGCCAAATGCGCCACGCGCACCTTCACCGCTCGCTCGGACGATACTGCTGCAGACATCACCTGCAGGTCGTCCGTGTCTTGTATTCCCAGAAAAGACGGTCGCGAGCAGCGCGCGCGCTTCATCTCGTTCCCGTGTCTTTTTTTCTATAACTGGGGGAATCCATCTGTGTGTATGTGTCTCGGACGTGGAGATCTGGCGGCGAATGTCAGCCGCGGTACAGCTTCCAGTCCGGAGTCGCTGTGACGCGACGCTCTAGTTGATTCGGGCCACCTTCAGTGGCACCACGCGAGGGTTTTCTTCTTCTAGCTTTCGCTTCGCCGACACTTTGAAGTCGAACGTGCACTTGTGCTCTTCCGCATACCGGTGCTTGTTACAGAACGTGTAGTCACATCGGCATTTCACCGCTGTGAGGCCGACCTTCACCTTGCACTCCCAGCATCGTCGACGGTTCTTCTGGACCGGCGCAGCTGGAGCCGCAGGAAGCTCAGGCGCTGGGGTGTCGTGCTTCAAAATCGAAATGTCTGCGGGGAGAACCGAGTTCGACCGCTTCAGACAGCTCTTACGGAACCCGAGCGTCGGCTTGACGCCGTCCAGCATCGCTGGCGACACGCGCGCGAACCGCGACATCTGCAGCTGGCGAATCTGCTCTCTCTCTTCGTCGTCACAGTCGTCGTCGTCCTTGCGGGAAGACGACACGATGCCGCGCTCTTCCGACACGTTAGCGCTTGAGCTGCTGCTGCTGGAATTGGCACTTGACGACGTCGAGACGGTCGAGGCTGGCGACACCGACGCGCTGGAGGTCACAATCACCGCCGGTTCTGCGGCAGGGGCGACCATCACGGCGCCGCCGTCAGCCGCGCCGCTGGACTTGGACTCGGTCGCGGGCTGCGGCGGTGCTTCGTTGAACACGGACGACGAGGTGTTGGGTGCCATTCTGCTCTGCTCTGCTGTGGTGTGCGATGTGCTTGCGGGCGGGCTCTGCTTGTCCAGGCGAGTGCGAGACAGACGGCCAAATGAGAAATGCCCGCCCTCTCACTCACTCAGGCAAAGAACAGGAGAAGGAAAAGAAGAAGAAGAAGAAGAGGAGGGGGTGAGTGAGGAGAGAGGGGGAGCGGGAGGGCCGACCCGGTGGCGCAATCAGGCGGAGACTGGCAGAGAAAGGGGAGGGGCGACATCCCAAAACACACACCAACGGCTTGGCGGCAGCGAATAGAACGGACGGCCGGACGGGTTGGTTTGTTGGGGAGGAAGGGGGGAACGGGCGGGCGGAAACTTGCAAAAACAAACACCAACAAGAACAGCAGTTGCTTTGTTTTGTTTGTTTGTTTGCGCTTTTGCTTGTTGCTTGCGTGTGGGCTTGTGTGTGTGTGGAGAAGGGGAATGAAGGTGCGTGCGTCGAAGCAATGAGCTGAGCTGAGAAGGCGAGCAGCGACGGGAAACGACGAGAAGAGAGAGCGAAAGAAGGAAACACAGGTCTTTCTTTATTTTTTGTCTTGCTCAGCAGCAAATAAATATTTTTTGGTTATTTTGCTTTATTATGCAAATGTGCTGCATTGCCTTTCTTGTGCTTGCGTGGTGGCTTGCTGTTGTTGTTATTGCCTGACTTTGCTTGTTTGTCGTTGGTGTTGTCGTTATTCCTCTCTTCCTCCTCCCCCTTCCCCTCCCACACACTCTCTCTCTTTCTCTCACACGCGTTTTTTCCCGTCGAAAAGCATCGAAAAAAGGGCAAAAAGCCTTGGGAAAACAGAAGGAGAGCGAAACACCCGCTGCTTGTTTGTGTGAGTGAGCGAGTTGTGGTGGGTGTCGCACCTGCTTGCTTGCGTTGCATCTTGCATTTTGGTTGGCTGTTTTGTCTGGTCGCCCAGCAAAAACAGCAGCAAAGCAACCAAACAATCCAGCCTCTCGCTGGCTCCCACTCAACAAAAAGCCACACACAGAAATTTCTCTTGCTACAAATATATCCCCCCCCCGCTCCATCCCCTTCCGTTTGTTACAGTTTATGTTGCCGTCGACAAGGTAAACTACAGACGCACGCCATCATGAGCAACAGCAAATGGATTGGGTAGTTGTCTAACGTGGCTGACCCCTTCCGAGCATACTTTAAATGACGCGTAATGTTTCCGACGGATCTGTATCTTCGGCGACCTTTCTCTGGATTGATGGCATGCAAGCAAGCAAAGCAATCCCATTCGATTTTTTATGCCTCCGTTTCCCTTTTTGCTGCTGCTGCTGCGAATGTACAGTAACGACGGGCGTACAGTATCGGCCGGCTGGCTGGCAATGCCAAAAAAGGCTCACAAAACGCGAAACCGCCTGCTAATAATAGCCCCTGGATATTCGGCTGAAAATTGTGAAATAACCCCTTCTATTTGAGCATTCTATCAAAAGCGACTGCTACGAATACGTAAATGCAAGGTTAATAATGGGTTGACCTCGATATTCTTCATATCTGGATGGATGCATGCGACCACAACAGAAGTACACATTTAAACCCTGGTGTCGGATCATTTACAGTTTTTTATTGTTTGCAGAGACCTTGTGCGTGATGCTGATTGATGGCTTGCAAATCGTTCTTGTATCTATTTGTTGTATGAAGCGCGTTTCTGTTTTGTTTCCTTTGAAAGAATTGCACCCAGGATGGTGTGTAAAAGATCATTTTTTTTACCCACTACAAAACAAAGAAATTTGTCAAAACATCTGGCAAATGTGGCTTGCAAAATTGAAGTTCGTTATTTTTCGCACAATTGGAAATGATGTGGCTGTGGCTGGCGTAGTACAGTATTAGTGCACCGTCACATGGTTTGGGTTGCATCTTTCCAGATAATACGGTACTTTTATTGAGTGTTACACAAAATACACACAACATTCAGCACAAGTGGCCAGCGCTCCGGATCGAAATGAACGGATCATCAGTGCACCCCTTTTGGGGTCTTCGGTTGGAACATATAATGCGTCATGTCGTTCGAACAATAAAAAAGCAGACAATGCGGAACATTGACGCAGCGAACCTGGTTCATATTCAAGAAATGGCTTCAATAATAACACACGAACACAAAGACTTTAACCGCATTCGCATGATGTCCCATTCCCTCTCGAAGCTATTCTATATGTATTAAATTCTAGCCACTATAGATGGATTGTAAAGAAGTACAGATGAGAGCGCGTTGACCGAACGCCTGATTTTTATTACTTTAAAGAGAACTTATCCGATTGAAGTGTGAACGAATGAAAGCCAGTGTACAAATGTATTGATTTACGTTACTATTGTTCAGTTGAGAATACTATGAATCTGTGACCTGTCAACAAACAACTTTGCGTACGCCCAGCAGTTCTTGATGGCGTCTGCCTGGATGCTCGTCCAGCTTTCTTGGCACAGCTTAATTCCTTCGAGCAGAGAGATACGATAGGGATCTTTGTCTCAGTCGAGGAAACGTTCAACTGCCACCTCTGTCTTCATATTCATGTACTCTCGCTTGAGATTGGCGACCACGCCTTGATCCATGGGCTGGAGCAGCGATGTTGTGTTTGGAGGCAGCTTCAGAACTGTCACATTGCTGAGAGAGATGCCACGGTGGATGTGCGATGGCGCGTTGTCGACGATGAAAAGAACTTGTTGCTCTTCCTGCTGCATTCTCTCGTTGAAATCAAGCAGCCATTGCTGGTAGACGGCCGCTATCATCCATCCCTTCGAAGTCCCAACGTACTGGACGTCGGCGGGCTTCTCTGACAGCCAGCGTGGACACTCAGCCTTGCCGAGGAAAACAAGTGGCAGCTTGTCTGAGCCATCAGCGTTCGCGCCGACAACCATCGTGACTCGGGCTTTGTTGAGTTTGAGCGCTGGGACCTCCTTCAAGCAGACAGAGGAGCGAGGAACTGCCTTGTAGTACAGGGCAGTCTCATCCATGTTGTACACATTTGCGGATGAAACTACCCTATATACTCGCGGAGCTGCGCAACGTGCTTCAGCGCTTCTTCCACATTCACGGACCCGATCTCGCCATGCACTCGCTTATGGTGAAAGTTATGGCGAGCCAAAAAATGGCACAGGCATCCAACTCTCGTGAAGTGCGGTCTGCAACGCTGCGGAATCCGAAGCTCGTTGGCGAGCCCAGCACTCACCCGGACGACCTCACTGCCAGAGATTGGTGTCTTGGACAGCTCTGATTCGATCACGAACTCTTCCACCTCCTCGTCGAGACGCACAATGTGTCGAGGCCAGAGTCGTTGCTTGGACAAACAGGCAGCAGGCAGCGTCGAGAGCTTGACCTCGCTCTTCACGATGTCCAGGATCGTCGCCTTCCCAGGGCACTTGGGCAAACAGAACGTGATTCGCGCCCGCTCTGCCAACTCGTTGTACGTCCACTCGGGACGCTCGTTGCGCTTCCTGCAGATAAGGAGATGCTGGTGCTTGGTCATTCGAATGCGAGTAGCCATGTCGTCAGCGTGTGGTGCTTGTTGGTTCTGTGTGTTGCTTGGCTGTCTTGTGGGCTTCAAATCGCAAATGACTGCGTGGATCCAAGGAGGACTCAGTTGAAGTTGGAAAGCCAAATGGTTTACCGCCCATTTTTGAAATTCAAAACCCAAAGTTTTCTGATCTCAGTGCATTTGCTGGTTTACCTGTAAAAATCTATTCTTGATTGAAGTATTAATTATATCAGGTTCTTGGGTTAGACATGTTCGGTCAGCACGCTCTCATCTGTATTGCAAGATGCATAAAAGTACATTCTAGATCAAGAAATGGCATTATTCTGTCTCTCCAGCATGGTGATACCAGTATTGACGTTGTGGTGCCCGGAAGTCCACGACTTGAACGCGCCTGCTTATAGATGTAGCTTGCTAGAGCAGTGTACAATATGATCGAATCGGCAGGACCCCAGGAAACACTAAATGAAGCAGTATGGTTGTTTCAGCATTCTCGTGTTCTGATGCAGTAGTCATCTGTGATTATGTATACAGTATTCTATGTTCTGAGTTACCCCCACTCTGGTGCAACGTGATACCAATCCCGCTTGTCGTACGTATTTGGCACTGTAATACACCATTTCCAGTTCATACTGTGGAAACACTAGATAAAAACACGGTCGGCTCAGCTCAAGCTATGATTATGAGCATCCAAGTTATTAGAGAGGCATCACGATTTGAGCTGAGCCACGCAAGTTTCAGAAAAGTGCTTCACATGGTATGAACTGGAAGTGGTTTAGTCTGACCAGGTTATTGAGGTAAATGATGGAAGCCGTAAATATAAAATCCAATAAATTGAACAAGACATTGTGTTAGCACTGCTCATTAAAAATCCGCCTCGAAAGCAACAGAGCGATCTACCACAACCTGCGACTTATGCAGGATGACACGCCGGGCCATCACTCCCCAAGCTCTTGACACCGCCGCGCACTTGACCCGCGAGCTGGGCTACCCACTGGCTCCCATCGAACGCCTCTTGCGAGTGGGGTGTGTTCACTACATGGAATAGGAACTCACACTGCGTCCTTCATTCACTAAACATGCAAAAATATATAAATGAACTGGCATGACAGATAGAAATGATGCATTCCTACAATGAGCTAAACATAAATATATATGTCATTCCCAAAATATTTGCACAATTAATTAGTTATCAAAAATGTGTAGTTATTTGAGAGTCTGTTGTACTGCCAAGCGCTTGCTAAGCATGATATCAAAGCTCTACCGGATATCACGAGTAAAATCACGTAAGGGTTTGATACCATTTAAAGCTCAAGTTGAGTCACTTCTCAAAGCAAATTGATCTAATCTAAATTGAAATTGATGAAAGCAAAAAACACAATGCACTACCAAAATTAATACCTCACATGCATGATCGAGATTTAGGACCCAACCTTCATCAAGTTCAAAATAAATACATCGTCATGGAACAGAAGAGCGTGGCGGTAATACTTCGTACAGAGAGCAGCGCTCACTGAGGATGCCAAGAAGAGATTGACAGTGCGCGCTTGGAACGCCTTGCGGTGCGCGGTTATTGTTATGCCGGGGGGGTGGCAACAATAGCAGCTCGGTTCTGCTGGAAGTAAGCCTTCACCTTCGATTTGAAGCTAGAAAGCACGTTTTCTATTGGGTTGAGCATGGGGGAATTCGGGCCGAGATGCAGGAGCGTGGCTGCGACGAACTCTGGCTCTTGGAAGACTGCTTCGATCTAACTGTGTGAGGGAGCATTGCCGGCAACGAGGACGATGTTATCCAGCGAAGCCTTGTTCCTGTGCGCACGCAACGTGGAGCGAACAAAAGCTTTCACTTCAGGGCCCTTGTTGGCGCCAAAGCGCGGCTCGAAATACACCAGTCCCTCGATTCAAATGCAAGCAGTAACGTGCATGTTTCCACCGCCTCCTGAAGTACGAACTTCAACTGCACGCTTGCCTATCTTGCTCTATCCCCGATTCCGCGAAGTCCATAGGCAGTAATTCGTCTCGTCCATGTAGAAAATCGCCTCCCCTTGAGCTTGGTGCGCAAGAAGCTGCTGAAGAAAGCCGCGCCGCTTCTCCTTGTTTGCGTGCGTGTCCATGTATTGGGGTTCATAGTGTTTGGACTTGATCGTGAAGCCAAGCCCGTCGACCTTCATGTTGACTGTCTGGGGGGGGGGGGT
>JAADVN010000326.1:0-21796 GCA_023335535.1 Globisporangium spinosum | reverse complement strand
TGCTGCGCCAGGCGCTCTCGAAAGCCAACATCCACGTCGACGACCTGCTTAGCTGACCAGAGAGCGAAAACGATTCCTCATAAAAGGCGCTAATTTGCGAATAAGAAACAAAGGATATTCCACCATTTTTCGCACAACTGCCCAATTGTGCCATTTGACCAACTTTCCATTGCATGTTTCTTATAGGTGATACTTAAAAATGGTTCTTTCTATGCCATTCATCAGGGTCACTCACTCATTGACTTAATTCGAAGAGTTTGTCACCACTGCGTCCACCTCAATCACGTCTGGGAAGCGCGCGATCGTCGCGGCGTACGAACCGCGCAGGAACGCCGCCGACAGCTGACTCACGGCGTGCAGCGCGTACTTCGGGTCAATCTTGCCCGCGGCCTTCATGAGGCGGTTCACAAGCGGCGAGAAGATCGGCAGATCGCAAAAGTTGTTGTGGCGCGAGCCAAGCAGCACCGTGAGCTTCGAGTGCACATGCGTGCAGCCCTTCGCGTGGGTCTTCATGTCCACGAGGTTCGCGTTCCACCTGAAGAAGTGTTCCGACATGAGGTGGAACACGGGCACGCGCGTGCCGAGTCCGCGCTTCACGTCCTCGTCGACCGGTTCCATCCACGCGTCCAAAAGTACCGCAGCGCGGATCCGCTCGTCAAGGTGCGCGGTCGTGAGTGCAGTCGCGCCGCCGAACGAGTGGCCTACGAGACTCACATTCTCCACATCCGCGAGCGCAAACACGTTGCTGGTGCTGTTGCCCTGCTCGACCTGGGTCTTGTGCTCCTGCACGACCGCATTGAGCACGCGACGCACTTCCTGGACACGCTGGCGCAGCTGCGCGTTGCGGAACTTGAAGCCTGCGCCGTTGACGTTGTCGCGCACCTCCGGCGTGATCTTCTGGTAGTACTCGATGCGGTTGTCCTCGGTACGCGTGACGCTCGCTGACCCGTCGCAGTGGTTCACGACCACGACCACGTTGCCCTCGCTCGCGAGCTGCTGCGTGATCGCCGAGTACACGTCGATGCAGCCGCCCAGGCCGTGCGTGAAGATCACCACGGGCCACTTCTTCTTCATCTCGTTGTTCTCAGCATCTGGGATCGCCACCGGCGCGTTCGGCAGCGCCGCCAAGTATCCGCTGCGCAGGCAGCCAAACACCCACGCCGGGATGCCGCTAAACACGCTCATTCCCTTTAGCAGGTGCTCCCCATGGTGCAAGAGCGACGCGCGCTCGGTTGGCGGCACAGCAGATGGCGTCTTCGCTGACGGGTACAGCACGCGGCACTCGATGCCGCCAAAGCGTCCGACCGTGACGCCAATCGTCTTGTACTCGCCGTGGAGCTCGGACAGGTCGGGCCACGGGAACAGCCACACGGACACAGCGGCGATCACGACCCCCGCAACCGCGAGCTTGTACAGCAAACCATCGCCCAGCCAGCGCATCTCCTCGCGGACCGCGAACCGCGAGACGAACGCCAGCGCCGCGATGTACAGTGGCGAGATCTCGCGCCGCGTGTGGTGCGAGAGCAGCAGCATGGCGATGCCCACGGCGAGCGCCAGTTGCACCAGCAAGTACTGGTGCGCGCTCGTGAAGGATAGCTGGTAGTGCTCGGCGGCCAGCACGCACGCGCACGCGGCGATGAGCGCGTACTCGACGAGCTGGTAGCGCGCGATCGACATCTTTTCGTTGTTGGGCGAATTCGGTTCTGATGTTGATGCGTCAACCTTCAGATTGTGGTAGTACTGTGTAGCTCAAAAGCGATTGCTCTTGATCGGGTCATAAGATGATGGTGCAGACTTTCGTGGAGCGCACCGAATCTGAGTAAAAAGCACAGTTTTGGCTGATATTCACTAATTAAAAGCACACCATCAGCACATACAGTACAGTACTCGCTCCAGGTGAGAGTTAGTTACGGTCAGGCTGCAGCCGGTTACGATTTGGTTACACTTCGGCGTAATCCAAGTGGAAGAAAAAAAGCGAACGGCTCTTCCAAGTGTTCACGAGAATGAGAATGATACCAGTTCTCATTTCTCCGCGAGATCTGCGCAAGCGTCCCTTCCTCCCGTCTCGCTCTCTCCGTCCTTCTCTCGGATCCTGCTGCGCTCATCCGATGGCGCACGTGCCGCCGCTCTTCGCCAACGCGCTGCGCTACGCGCCAGGCGACCGCGTGCGCACGCCTTTCGGCTCGGGCACCGTGCGCTCGCTAAGGTACAAATGGAGTTTGTCTCGGTGTGCTAAATCTGCATGTTCTTCATCATTTTGATACAAGGCTCACGCTTATGCTGCTGTTATTGTGACGTGTATGTGTCTGTGCTGGTGCTGCTGAACAGTAACCACAAGATCCACGTGGAGGTGGAGCTCGCGTTCGGCGCGACGCTCTATGCAGCGGTGCGTGATTCATGCGATAGGCTGTCACTGTGCTGCGTTTGTGTCAGCCGCAATGGAGCTCTTCGTGTCTAACTCAAGTTGCTCCTTTCTTCAATCACTTCCAATGTTCACTATGATAGCGCGGCAGTTTGATCCCGGAGTTCCGCATGCTCGAGTGCGGCGAGATCCCGAGCGACACGGTCGTGCTGTTCGAGCCATTCGCAGACAGCGACACAAGTAGCAAAGGCGCCTCTGGCACAGTGCAGGCTTTCCAGTGAGTACCGTTTGTTTTTCCTCTCTCTACGATATGATATCGTTGATATCCTTGCTGCCGGCAATGTGTTATATTGCGAGGAAATGGTATTAATGCGATGCGCTTGTGGTGTGCATTAAACGCAGCATTCGAGACCAAAAGTACGAGGTGCGCTTGAGAGAAAGCGACCCTGACAGCGAAGACGAGACGCGCTTGATTGAGGTACGCGGCATGAACACAACAGAGAAGTGGGTGGTTGTTGATGGGAATGCTAACACCTTGCGGATGGATGTGTGTGGACTCGCTAGAAAAATGCACTGCGCTTGGCGCCAGCGACTCGCGTGCGCACAAAGCTCGGACTCGGCGTCATCTCCGAGTACAGGTGTGTGGCAATAGACGATACATCACTGCTGTTGTGGGGCTCTTGTATTGTCTACAGTATGGTTCCTAATTGCTCTTTCTCCGTTAACGCAATAGAAAATCAAGCGATTCGTATGTGGTCAAGCTCGACTTTGGAGGCACCGGATACATTATGGTGCGTCATATTGCGTTGACGTTGCTAATAGTCGCTTGGTATGCATTATTGTAGCTTGTGTATGGAGTTGTGACTCTTTGGCGTTGTTGTTGTTGTCTATCACTACAGCCTCAAGACGTGTCGTGCGTGGACCTGCGGCTGTTGGAGAAAGTGCCCAAGCCGCTGTCGGCCGACAAGATCTTTCGCCAGTTTGAGGGACGCATCACGCGCGAGGACGCGCATCTGCTGAGCGAGAAGGCCCACCGAACGTACCAGCGCGTGCAGCAGTTCTGCGAGCAGCACGCCGAGACGATCTCTTTTCTGTCGACGAACGCGACGTACGGCGACCAGTACTCGCAGGCGCTCGTGTCACTCTTCGACCCGTCGCTTGCCGAGGCGAAAGACCGCATCAAGGTCGCGGGTGCGAACGAACTGGAGAAGCTCAAGAGCATGGCGTTCTCAGCCAAGAAGACACTCGAGAGCGAGCTGCTCGACGGGAAGGACTCGTCGGCGTTCTTTGCGCAGGCGGCGAAAGTGCTCAGCCAGCTGAAAAACAGCAGTGAAATGAAGGACTTTGAGCAGAACCTGCGCTCCAAGGCGAACGAAGAGCTCGAGCTCGCGAAGCAGAAGATGCAGGTGGACCACTCGCCGCAGGGCCAGCGGCTCGTGCTCTCTCAGGTGCTCCAGGCACTCGAGTCGAAAGTGAATGCGCAAAAACCCAAGATCGACAAGCTCAAGAGCTCCTTGCATCAGGACAGTCTGCAAACCGAGCTGCTGGCAAAGTTGCAAGAGCATGAAGCGGATTTCATGAAAGCTCAGGAGACGATCGCGCATTTGGAGAAGCTGGCGAGCGCGAAGATGGGAGTGACATCGCTCACAGCGATGGCCCCAAGCCAATTGATCGCGAAAGCGGAAGAGCTGCTGCCACAGGTGTCTGCGCGAGCGAGCGTGTTTATGGAGTCGACAGAGAAGTACATTACGCAGATGCAGCAGACATCGCAGGGACAGAGTCTGCTACAGAAGGCGAAGAAACTCGTGCAGTCGGTCGACAACCCGGACGCTTTCTGCGAGAACGTGACAAAGGCGATCTCGGAAGTGAAGTTTGACAAACTCGCCGAGTGGGGGACGACGATCACGAAGAACCGCGAGAAGCGCCAGGAGTTTGTGAACCAGGTGAAGGACCACTGCTTGGACTTCTTCATGTCGGTGCTGCCGACGATCAACGTCGACACGATCTCGGGCGTGGAAGAGGGCGTCGAGTACTCGATCTCGAACCTCGACCTCTCGAACTTCCGCGTGCGGAAAGAGCGCGTGAAGGTCCGAATGGGCACGGTCGCCGACGAAGAGCTCTTCACTGTGCGCGCGACGCACCTCACAGCGCTGCTGAAAGGTTTCCAGTGGACGTTTGCGCAGAAGTATTTTCCGTACTTGAATGGCGGTGGACTCGCGGACGCAGAGCTGACTGGCGGCATGATCTCGCTGGGCTTCAAGGCGGAGAAGCAGGTCGTGAACAAGGAGACGGGCGAGTTTCGACCGATTCTGGTGCTCAACTCGATGGAGATCGAGATCAAGCAGGAATTGAAGATCACGGTCCAGGGAAGTTGGTTCAGCGCAGTGTACAACCTGCTCGCGTCGGTGTTTGCCGAGCTCATTCGCGAGTACCTGGCGAAGACGATGGAGAACAAGCTGCTGGGCCACATGATCAAGCTGCTCAAGACGCTGAACGACCAGATGGACGAGTACTGGTCGCTGGTGTTCCAGCTGCTGGACATCCGCGTGGAGGACCTGCCGTCCGCGAGTCCCTGGCGCGGCGCGCGAGAGGTGGACATCCAGCCGAACCAGCTCGAGTGCTCCTTCACAGATCGCAACAGCGTGCCGTTTGTGTTCTCCAAGGCTGTGCTCAACAAACACGTGGTCGTCAGCCGCGTGCTGGACCACGACGCCACCGCTGGTACTAATACCACCAATTTCCAACAGTACATGATGACCGCGGATCTCTTGCGCGTCCCCGTCGGCGCGAGCGTGCTGGCGGTGAACGGTCTCTCGTGCAGCAAACTCAACTTGGACGAGTTCAAGGACTTGCTGGAGAAGAAGCTGCCGCTGCCGTTCACGCTGCGGTTCTCGCTGACGCCGGAAGACACGACGATGAACCGCCTGCAGCGCGTGGTGCCGCGACCGCAGAATGCGACCGTCGTGTTCAAGCAGGACGGGCCGTTCGGGTTCCGTCTGCGGAGTCGCCCGATCTCTCCGTTCGGCTCGATCGTCGTCGGGTTCACGGAGCCCGGAGCGGACGGGAAGAAGAGCCCGGCGGAGCTCAGTGGCAAGATCGAGGCGGGGCAGCTGCTTATCAGGATCAACGACATTGACCTGCGCTTCAAGTCGCTCCAGGAGACGCTGCAGATCCTGAAGGAGACGAAGAAACGACCGGCGACGCTGCATTTTGCGCCGAGTCCCGACAGCGTCGTGAAGCTGCGCGAGTGGCCGCCGATGATCGAGATAGAGCTGTTGGACGAAGACAACGCCGCCGACGGCCGCAACTACTGCGTCATCTCGGCATTTGCGCGTGTGCCGTCGTTTGCGCAAAAGAGCCACGTGGTGGCGAAAGGCGACGTGCTCGTGCGCGTGAACGACGTGTCAATGCTCACGCCCACGCAGAAGAGCTTTGCCGGCATCATGGAGACGCTCAAGCGCATCTCGGACGACACGCAGCACTCGATGCGAGCGGTCTTTGTCACACCCGAGCAGTACGCGGCCATGCGAGCGTGGGTGGCATTAGAAACAAGCGCTACCAGCAGCATCAACAGCAGTACTGCTGATGAACGCTCGAGAATTGGCGCTGAGAGCGAGCAAATAGAGGACGAGCAGCGAAATGCAGAGCCTGCCGCCAGTGTATCCGACAAGGAGGCAGCATTCCTGTCGGCCATCGAGACGAGAGAGCTCACGTTCCCGAAGCCGCCGCTCGGCATCCTGTTTGGCAACTTGAAGGACGAAGCAGTGTACATCCGGCAGTTCATTTCAAGCTCGGGGGCGGCGGAGAAGTCGGGACTCCTCCAATTCGGCCAGGCCGTGCTCCAAATCTGCGGTAAGACTGTGCCCACGGACGCGACGCCCGCTGTTATTGACCAGATGATCGCCGACGTGGACAATAGAGAGAAGAAGCCGTCGTCATACACGATCACAGTGCGAGACCTGGATCTGGAGCGAGAGCTCATGAAATAGATTGAGCCCACGAAGTCAGCACGCTGTAATTTGGATGAATGAATGAAAAATAAAGATGCGTTTAACAGATGGAGCCACTTCCGATTCTCGTAGCATGCATCATGCATCACCTTTGTCATGTTGCCTCTTGTTTTTTCTCTGCAAGACAAGTGGGTTGTGGCATCAGCAAACACAAGAAACAAAAGCAAAATGCAACAACACACAGAGCGCAATATGTCACGTGAATGCCACTTGATTCCCTTCATTACATACCCATATTCTTTTCTTTGTCACTTTTCTGGTTCTCTTGTGCTTGTGGAGCGCTTCGAACCTTCGTTTCAAGGTCGGCTAGCTGGCAGGCTGGCTGGCTGGTTGGCTTTGATACATGCATACAATATCCAGGCACGTTGGTCATCCGGTTCTTCTTCATTTCATGCTGTTGATACATTATTCGCTGTTCGAGTGACGCGTCGCGCCAGAACCGCCTGCTGGTGATGCCAGCTTGACGCTGTCCACACCGCGGTACGCAGGGCTCTCGCTCGCCTGCAAGTCGCCGCCGTTGCCCCCCGCTTCGTTCTTCTCCTGACGCTTCTGCACGAAGAACTGCTTCACGTCCACGAAAATGCTCAGCAACACCGGCAAGAGCAGCATGCCGTTCAGCACACCGCACATCACCACCATCATGTACATGCGGAAGTAGTACTTCTTGAAGATGCGCGAGTCAGCCAACGTCAGCGCGCTCAGACCCACGATCTTCGTGATCGTGATACCGAAAAGAACCGACACCAGCACCTTGCGGAGCGCGATCTTCGCACGCTCGTCACCAGTACCACGCGCCTTCGCAAACATGCGCACGTAGTGACCGCAGAACTCCACACCAATACCAGCAGCGATGATCAAGTTCACCATCGAGAGACCGTTCAGCAAAATGTCGTTCGGACGCATCAAACCCATGACGAGGATCACGATGTTCGCCGCCGCCAGCGCAATCACGAGCGGGTAGAAAATGCCACCGAAGTAAATCGCGTGGATCACAAAGATCGCCACCAGAGACAGACCGACGAGCGTGTACGTGTCACGCACAACCGTGAGGTACTGGTCGAAGTAGACGTAGGTCAATGAGTACACCCACACGTCGATACCGGTCTTGTCACTGATCCAACTGGCGGCACGGCGCGCCTGAGCGTACGCATCGATGAAGTGCTGCTGCGTTGGGTTCGCAGTCGACACAACCATGAACGAGAACGCAGTGATCTGGTTGCCGTAGCTGGTTTTGTTAAGCACGATTTGAGGCGTGCTGCTCGTCACCACAGGGATCGGCTTGTCGTCCAAACTGAACTGTCCGCGGTAGATCGATCCACCACCGTACGAGCACAAGTTCCCGGCGCTGGCAGTCGAGAACATGCTGAAGAGAGACATGAACGAGTCCTTTGGCACAGGAGGCACAGTCGACTTGGCAGCAAGACACGTCGGGTTGCTTGGACGAGCGGCAGTGTACGTCGTGTTGTCACCCAAAATCGGCAAGTACGCACCCGTCTTGCTGTCCACACGGCAGCACTCACTGTCTGGGCTCACGAATCCCCAGAAGTCATCCATCCACGAGTACGTCGTGCCTTCACTGAAGTGAGTGACGTTGCGGTTGCCTTCGTTCGCGAGGGCGTCGATGATCTTTGGGATGGCAAAATCGTCGCAGAACGACTTGGACTTACAGAACTTCGACTGCACAGTCTGGTCATTCAGATCAAAGACTTCAGGGTTACGCCCGTATCCGCCCTCCACGACGAAGTACACTGGTGCACCGGTCGCCAAATACACGTCCAGCGCGTTGAAGTAGTCCGTCAAGTAAGACTTCGACGGCATCGACTCGGCTTGAGGAAGACCGTGCTTGAGCTTTTCGAGCGACGTGATCGAGATCAGCGTGCAGAACAAAAAGACTAGAAGCACAAGTAGCTTCACGATTCGCAGCGACAGGAACCATGCGTAGGCGTTCACACATCGGTCGAAGATGTGGACCGCAGTCTGAGAGGTAACACTCGATGCGTGCTCGCCCTCTTCAGGGGTCTTCGGCTGGATCAAGACTTGCTGGTCGGCAGTTTCAGGCTGCGTCCAGGCTGGACCCGACGCACGCGCGCAGCAGACAATGTCGTATTTGCCGCTCAGCTCACGACGCTTGTCCAAAGTCACAATCGAGACGAGCAGCGTCATTTGCACGCAGAAGTTGATCGCGACAGCAACACACGCGAACGCCGCAAACCACAACACAGCTGGCATCGGCGAAATGCAACCGAACGCAAACGCGACCGACTCCGCAAGCGAAGCCATGAAGATACTTGGAGCGATGTAGCCAAGACCCTCCGAGACGACCTTGCTAGCAACGTCTCGGACAGCGTTCGCGTCATTCTCAAGTCCAACAAAAAGATCAGGCTGAGCCACGCGCAGCTCGTCGTGCTTCTGGTTCACAGCGTGGACGATCAGGAAGATGTTGTCCACACCGATGGCAAGCGTCAGGAAAGGCACCACCTCCATGATAACCAACTGCAACTTCACGCCAAACCACGTGAAGAGGCCGATCGTCGACGCCACCGCAAGCATGATGCAGAAGATACCGAGGAAACCAACCGAGATCTTCGACGTCTGGAAAAAACTCTTCTGGAAAGACCAGCGGTTGATACCGAGCGAGACGTAGATGATCATCAGCGAGTAGCTCAGGATTACTGGCAGCATGTCACCGCTCGATTCCTCCTTGATTTCATCCTGCACAGAGGTTTCCGCCATGAAGTAGATCGAGAACATCTCATTTCGCTTGGACTCCTCCTTGAACAGCTCGATGTATTCACGCTCCCACAGCACGGACGGGTCGTTCAAGTCATCGTCGTAGTAGTTGTAGACCAAAGCAGTCGAGACGATCGCGCGCGATTCGAGATACAGCGTCGTGTTCTCCGCCGCGCCGTCCGGGAATCCGCCCAAGTACGTGTTATACAAGTTCATCGGAGCGCCGAAGGCAGCCAAACAAGGACAGTCGCTCATGCTTGCAGGGATCGAGTCACCGGCCTTCAACTTGGTCGACAACGTACCGCAGGTAGCCACGTCCGAGTTTGAAGGAGAGTACATGCACTGGCTGAAGTGATCCAGCGCCAAACCATACTTCTCGTAGAACTCGAAGTGGTCCATGCGGTTCTGGAAGTACTGGGTGATCGAGTTCACGGTACATGTCGTGCCAGTGACCTTCCAGCAAATGTCGCCCAACGTCACTCGCTCAGGGTACGCAGCATCGGCAGGTCCGTAGGTCACATCAGCAACCATCTGCTGGAGACGGATCGCCTCCTTCAGGTACTCGACGCGGTTGATATTTCCTCCATCCTTTGGCACCAGGATGATTTGCTGCGAACGGTAGAACGGCATGAACAGCTCGCCGTAGTGGTCACGCTCCTTATACGGGCGGCTGGATTCGGCGACCCAGAGCTTCACCGGGTTGGTCTCCACTTCGATTTTGGTCAGACCGATCATGCAGATGATAAGGACGATCATAACGATACCGATGACCTTGAGAGGGTTGTTGCCCGTCGACACAAACATCCCCCATCGCTTCATGGTGGCAGACACAAGATCGTCGATGTAGCTCAAACGCTGGTCCTCCATCGCAGCACTGGCAACAAAAGGACCAGGGCGAGTGTGGTCGGAGCTCGCGGTGGCGCCGTACTTCTTCTTGCGACACGTGATGTACAGGAAGCCCAGGATCAACGCGAGGCCGATCACTCCGCCAAGCATCGCCAAGAAGTAGTTGAGAACCTCGTAGTCCGTTTCTTCCAAAATCTCAGCCATGTGAGACATCAGCGGTTGCCACTTCGGGTCGACGGTTGAAGTCGAGGCCGCGTCGGTCGAAGTCGAGGTCGTGTCGGTCGAAGTCGAGGTCGCGTCGGTCGAGCCGTCAACAGCAGTCAACGTCGAAGTTCCGTAACACGCAGGGTGGAACACGCGCTTGTCGTTCGCACCAACAGCACACAACGAACCACAGACGCCGACACACGACTTCAAATGGGTGTCCATCGGAGAGAAGCAGCCAGTGACATTCGTCGACTCACACGCGCAAAACATCTCCTTCTGCTTCTCTTCCGAATATCTCTGAAGCGTTGTCACGTTGATCTGGAGGGGAGAGCCAATCGTGTTGAACTTGTACGCACCCATGAACTCCATCAAGCCGAAGCCGTCCGTACAGTTCTGCTTCGGATTACACAAGAGCGAGAAACTGCTGTCCTTCTGACAGTAGTCGTAAATGTCGCGAATCCAGTCGCTGCCAACGAAGTACGTCAGTTCTTCGATGGCAGGGAAGACTTCGCCCTTGTGGTTGTCATCACCATCCACGATACGAACTTGGTTGATTTCCAGGAACATACTGTTGTTTGGGCTGCACGTCATCTGACAGAAGATGTTGCGCAAGTTCTCTTTGCACGACTTGCAGAGACCTGGGATCATGCGCACTTGAGTCTTCAAGCCTTCGTATTGAGTCTGCGTGCAGCAGAGGTAGTCGCTGCCCTTCGCGATCGTTTCGTTGTACAGGAACGGACAGTCCACCTGGAATTGGTCACGGTTCGTCGACGACCACTCCGAAAACTTGTTCTCGAACCCCGATGCGTGAGCGTCTTGGACCGAGGTTGGCAAGTAGCGGTTCGGGGTAGCTGCACCGACACCAGACACGTTCAGGTACGCCGAGTCGAAGGCAGCACAGTGACCTGCTTGCTTCTTGTAAACTCCAAATTCGGCAAACGAAATCGGGTTGTCGATACATTCCTTGACCTTGGAGTACTTGCACATCGTCAGCTGCGATCTGAGCGAGGCCAACGCAGTCTCATTGTCAGCCAGCGTCCATGGAACCTTCGCGGTCTGCAGATGACGGGTAGTCGTCAGCGTCTTGCCCACCTGACCGGCTCCGACAACCATGCTCAGCGGCAGCATCGTCGACGCAAAGAACAGCGTCTTCATCAGCGAGTTGCCGGTAGCAAACACAGTCGAGGCCTTCGTCGTCGGCGCCGATCGGCTCTGCTGCACTCTTTCTATCTCTTCTTCTTCTCCTTCTTCTGCCACGACAACATCGACAGTCGAGGTCTTGGCGCCAATCACCGCCGGCGGCGTCTTCTTGAACGATAGCATCACGGCGCCGACAAACACCCACGCGAGCACGACCACGACGACTGAGAAGCAGTTGTAGAACACGATCGTGAGCTCCGCAAAGAGCGTCTCGAGCAGCGTGCGGAACCACGGCGTCGAGATCGCAAAGCACACTCCCGCGAACAGCCACATGTTGCTCTCTTCAGTCAAACAGCGAACGCTTGCCTGCGTCCGATCGCGTTAATAAACACTTCTCTCTTCTCTTCACACGCGCGGCAGGGAGTCCACGCGCTTCGTTCTCTTTCTCTTCCGACGAGTCTCTTCACGCGACGCGGCTGGTTGTCGTCCGCTTCGCTTCGAGTCTGCAAGATTCCGAGTGAGCGATCGAAAAAGAGGAAAGCAAATCGAATGCGGGCTTTGCTTTTGAGGAGAGGAGGAAGGGGCGGGCGGGGGGATGTGCGCTGTGCATTTTTGTATCGAGTTTGATACCCCGCCTATTGCAACCCCGATACAAAAAAAATATACAAAAACGAGAAGAGCCATCCCCTTCTTTTTGGCAAACGGAAACCCACCTTCCATCGAGACCATCACTCCTGCTTCGAAGTTCGACAGATATATTGTCTTCTGATTGGCTGAAAACAATAAATGGATCGGAGTTTTGCGCAATGGAACGCGAGGGATTGATTGATGGAATCTGAAACGCAGGCGGACATAGAACGCGATGTAACCCTGAGACATCTGGTGATGATGCCAAGCTGGTGGTCGAGTATCATTTCTTGCCGCGAGCCAAGCTGACACGGATTGTTGAGCCTCCCGTGTGTCGCTTTCGCTTTTTGCGCTTCTTGTATTCATCCAACCTTCACTTGATTCGCATCGGGACACTTCCACCATCCGTTCGATTGTGCCAAACAGAGATCATGGAACCAGGAACTGATCAAACAAGGATCGAGATGGAAAATGGAAACATCGAATGTGCTGCGTATGTGAGCACTATTAGGCACCTTGATGGATTTGACGTCGCTGATAGCAGCAAGTGCCAATTCGCCAAAGACACACAAATGTGTGGTCGGCAGGGATCGTCGCATTGCGGTGGAAATCGGAGAGATGATGCCAATCACAAAGTCTGACGAAGCGAAAGAGAAAGACCACCAGCAGCGCAGTCTGGAATGTCTCTCGCATTTCCAATCCTCTGTGCCGTAGCAAACAAGCAAGCAGCGAAAAGCGGAATTGTGGTTGGTTCACAAGTCCCCGCAAAGCAAAAGCGGGATGGAGGGACACGACGCGAAGCGAAAGTGAAATGTCTCTCGGGATACCAGCACTTGACCGGCCTCCAGGCGAGAGCAATCAAGCTCACAGCATGACTGCTCTTGCCACCTACCTGCCGCTCTCGTTTCGCTTTCCTCGGGGGGTGCAAAAGTCAATCAAAGGCTGAAGATTGGTTTGGATAGACTTGGCGGTTCGGAATCAGACGACGCACACAGAAAAGTGTACATTTGGAAGGTGATTGCACGCATCTTTCGTCACGCTTTCGCTTGCATTCTCGGAGTGAACCCCCTGCATTTGGCCACCTCGGTCTTTTCGAATGTTGACGCACGCGCTGGCGGCGGATTAGTCGTCAGGGTCTACCGAAATGTGCTACACCTCAATTGGCTTTCTGAAGGTGTGGTGGAAAAGATGACTTTGTATAGTAGGAGGGCTCTGTTCTGCATTGAACATGGATTCACCTTTATCACAGTACCCATGCACTCATCCTCCGTTACCCGTTCTTTCATGAACTGATCAACCAAAGATAACATGTAAATGGCTTGACCCATTGCATAATGGGTGACTACGGGTACAGATTACCCAGTATAAAATCACAGCACTGATTTAGACGTGCGCAAGCGAGTTGCTGGTCAAGCATGACCAAATGGGTGGTGCAAAAGATGGATTCGTACTGTACTGTATGTAGCATGTTCAAAAGCGGGACTGTGTTTACATCTGCGACATGAACCATGAGGAGTTGCATGTTGATGCCAGAGACATAGACGAGACGTTCTCAGCCAGCTTTTATCACACTCAAATACTAAAATGAATTTTTACCCAATGAAACGCCTTTGTTTCCTCATTTACGCGATTCGCGCTCAACAATTTGGGCCGCACCACATTTGCTTTGTCAGGCTCCAGATGAAAATGTAGCACACAGTTTGAAGCGCTTATTTGACTTTTCTGAAGCGGAGCTAAACTTCCTCTTAAAGCCGGGAGCCAAGATTGAACAGAAACAGACAGTATCAAAACCATGGGCCATTTACGCCAGAAGCACTGATTTGGCTCAACACTGCCATGTGAATACTCACTCTCACATTCGCACAGGAATACTTGCTTCCCGCCAAAAAATCGTCTTCAACCTCTGTGACGCGGCAACATCTGTCGAGCGAAAAAAACAACGAATGAGCAGCGCAATCGACCGCAGATGATGAAAGAATGAGCGGTCGACGCAAGGCAACTAGAGGTGGCAACGGCAACCGCAATGACAGCGGCAGTGGTACCAGCGCGTGCCGCGTGGTCGTGCACCTGGACCTCGACTGCTACTACGCGCAGGTGGAGCAGCGCCGCCTCGCCATCCCCGCGGACCAGCCCGTCGCCGTGCAGCAGTGGGGCACTCTGCTCGCCGTGAACTACGTCGCGAGGAAGTTTGGCGTCTTACGAGGTGCGTATGTTTTGTGTGTGTGTACTGTCATGTAGTTAGTGCCAATGCGCAGTGCTTCTGGGTGGTAGTATGCACACGGTGGCATGGCATCACTGACGTGAGCTGCTTTGGGGTTGGTTGGGTTTGAATGAACAGGAGAACACACGAGCGAGGCGCTCAAGAAGTGCCCAACGCTCCATGTGGTACGAATGTTATGATATTGCCACTGGATATATCTGACAGTTAGCTTAAAGCAAACTCTGTGCATGTCCTCGCTTTAGCCGCATGTGGACACACTGGGCGAGAATCGGAGAGCGAACGAGGTGTTTGACCGCAAGTACCAGAAGGCGATCCTGCGGCGGTACCGAATCGCGAGCAGAGAGATCTTCGCTGTGCTGCGCAGACTCGCGCCCATGTGCGAGAAAGCGGGCATTGACGAGGCGTTCCTGGATGTGACGCAGCAAGCGCAAGAGCGCCTCGCAAAGATGGTTTGAATCGCAATTTGGTTATGCTTCGTAGTAGGCAACAAGATTCCATTCGCGTTGTCGCTAATCTGTTCTGTGCGTCCTTTGCTACTGTATCAGGACGTCCTGTCGTCTGATTTCTGCAACGACCCTGCGAACGAAGCTACCAAAGTGTTTGGCATCTCGCAAATGGACGGCATCGGGAAAGACGCTGAGCGCGACACGCTCTCGGGGTTCCCGCTCACGGAGGAAGAGCAGCTGCTCGCGGTTGGCGCGACGATCGCAAACGAAATCCGAGAGGCCGTGCGCAAGGAGCTCCAGTTCACCTGCTCCACGGGCGTCGCGACCAACAAGCTGCTGGCAAAGTTGGTCTCGCCGCTGAACAAACCGGACGGACAAACAGTGAGCCTCACTCGGACGACAGCGAGCAATGTGCAAATTGCGAGGCTCCTACTAGAACAATTAGTCGCTAACAGTGTGTGTGTGTTGCCATGTGCTGTTTTGCTTCTTTCTCTCTGTAGCTGCTCGGGCCTCGGTTCGTGCCACTACTTTTGCAGCACTTTCCGCTCCGCAAGGTCCGTGGACTTGGCGGGAAACTCGGTCGGCAGCTCGAAGATCTGCTCCGCCAGCATGAAGAGAAGTCACCACAGTTGCCTTTGATGGAGGAGAAACCTCCAGCAGAAGGTGGTAACCCACCACCAGGAGCATCAGGAGAAGCACAAGAGAGTGACAAGAAACCGAAGACCACGGTCCAGGAGTTCATGGAAAAGTTCCGTTTCGAAGAGCTCGTCAAGTACCTCGGGTACGAGACTGCGGCGTTTGTGCGCCAAGTTTGTTCGGGAGAAGATGGCGAAGACCCTGTGAACGAGAAGAAGACCGAGATGAAGGCGCTGAGTTCCGTGAAGCAGTTTGACAAGGCGTCCGGGGACGCACTGGTGCGCGTCGAGGAGCTCGAGTACTGGGTCCACGTGCTCTGCGAAGAGATCGTTCTGCGCTGCGAAGATGAACGTGTGGAGAACAAGCGCTTCCCGCTACAGCTGACCCTGCACACCACGCGCGTGGGCGAGAAGCCAAAGTCCCGCAAGCTGCGGATCGCGCAGAGCACCACGGTGGAAGAGCTCTTCACTGCGACGATGAACGTGCTTCGCCCCAATTTGAACGCCGTCTTTCCGTGCGCAGCCATGTCGATGAACGCCAAGGACTTCATCTCCCTCGACACCACGAGCGTCTCGAGCATCTCGAATTTCTTCACCAAGCAAAAATCCCCAGTAACTGGAGAAGAAGAAGATACGTCAGGAGCTGCTGACAGCCACTCAAGTGAGTACCAACAGTATGAAGAGGTGAAGTCGTTTGTGACAGCGACGCAGAGAAAAAGTGAACTGATTACGATGGCATCCAAGCGCATGAAGATCTCCTCGTTCTTCCAGATCCCGGCAAACAGTAGTAATCATTACAGTGGCGATGACAACACTCGGTGGCGGCAGTCTGAATCTCCCAATGCCGCTTCTATTGCTGCTTCTGTCCAAGCTGAGTCTGCTGGTATCAGCGATCCACCACCAGTATCAACAGTACCAGAACCAGCAGACCGATCTCCTTCGACTGCAGCTGCTGCTATCCCGGACCAGTTCGAGGAGGTTGAGGACACATTCGTTCATTTCCGAGGTTCGCTGATGAAAGGCGAGCGTCCGTCGTTCTACTGCGACCGCTGTCTGCGCGCGATCACAGAGTCGCGATCGGAACACGACGACTTCCACTTTGCAGTGGACCTGAGTCGATCTGAGAACCGAGTGCAAGCGCCACCACCAGGAGCCACAAAACCTACCTCAGCTGCGGGCAAGAAACGGAAGACTGGCCCCCTGGATGCGTTCCTCAAGCGCTAAACAAGTCTTTGGAACTGAATGAAGCATTTACCAAGAGCATGGGGTTGAAATGACTATCCTACTGCAAACGCCATGCAACGCGACACCACTTTAAAGTCATGGAGAAGCTGACACAAGGTCAGTAATACAGGTATCTATATTTCGATTCATTCTCTTCTTGTCGTTTGCAAACAGCCTTGTGTATTACGCTGATGATGGAAGTAAAAAAAGCAGATTGACCCTTTCCTATGCATGTATTTATGAAGATGCAGACAAATGTGGAGATAGACACCGATGAAGAAAAGCGAGCGCAAATGGAAGAAAGGGTGGGGAGAAGAAGAAGAGGAATCGCCTTCACGTAGAGAAACTGGATAGGTGAGATGGCGCGGACTCAGACGACGCTCGCTCTAACTCGTTGCACAGCCCGCAGGTTGCGTGAGTTCGTGGGGTCCAAGTCAAACTTCGAGAGTTTGTCCGTGGAACTCGAAGAGATCTCGATGAGGTCTGCGTCGGCTTCATCGATCAAGGCATTAAAACCATCACCCAGCACGCTATCAGTCATTGGCGCCGTGGTGGTTGGTGCTGGAGTTGTGGTACCAGTCGTTGGAGCTGGGGTTGGCGATGGAGTCGCTGGGGTAGCAGCAGCGGTCATTGGAGCTGGAGTGGGTGCTGGAATCACGGGAATGGCTGCCGTCGTTGGTGCTGGAGTCGCCGCGTCCGACTTGAGCGGGAGTTTGTCTTCGCATGGTGTCGGAGCTGGGGTAGGTGATTCAGGCTTCAACGGGAACTGGATGCGTGGAGTTGGTGCCGGAGTCGACGGGTCCGACTTCAGTGGCAGTTGAATGCATGGAGTTGGAGTTGGCGTTGGGGTTGGCGACTCGGACTTGATCGGGTACTCGCATGGAGTCGACTGCGACACCTGAGAAACTGGAACAGGTGTTGAATCCGCAGTCGTCGGTGCTGGTGCTGCTATTGGTGTTGGAGCAGAGGTTGGAGCAGGAGTGGATACCCCCGAGGTTGGAACAGGAGTTGGCGCTGATGTTGGTGTTGGTCCCGTTGATGGAGCAGGAGCTGGTACCGCTGGTGAAGGTTTTGGCGTTGGTGCTGGCGTTGGCGACTCCGACTTTAGCGGGAATGCGCATGGCGTTGGTGTTTGGCTGTTTGGAGCTTTCGCTTCTTCAATCGTCTGCTGAGGAGTCGGCGCTGGAGTGACGGGTGGGACTTGTACTTCTCCGACCGTCGGCTGGGGCGTTGGCGCCGGGGGGCGAGACCTCATCCATTTCGTATGGCTTTGAAGGTGAGGGTGTTGGTGGCTTTCCGTGATCAAATGAGGGCGTATTCGTCGTCGGGGTTGAAGTTGTTGGCGCTGGTGTTGGTACTTTCGTAGTTGACGCTGGTGTAGCCTTTGCAGGCGATGGGGGGTTTTCGAGTCGTACTTGTACGGAAGGGTGTTGCGCGGCGTTGTCTCCGGAGCTTTCACGTCTTCGGGATTGCCTGTGCTAGGAGCTGGGGTCGCTGGGTTCTCAGTTACCGGAGCTTCGGTTGTTGGCGCCGGAGTCTCTGGGGCGAGAGTTGTTGATGTCGGCGTGATTGGAGCCGCAGGTGTTGGAGTTGGAGCGGTCGGAGCTGCAGTGGTAGGTGTTGAAGTTACTGGAGCCGCGGTGGTAGGGACTGGAGTCACCGGGGCCGCAGTCGTTGGTGCTGGAGTCACTGGAACAGCAGTGGTTGGCGCTGGGTCACTGGAGTAGCGGTAGTCGGCGTTGGGGTCGTGGTGTCACACGAGTCTTTTGCGACGCAAGTGTACGTGCAGCCTTTGGCAGTCTCACTTTCCGCGCACGTGGAGCCGTACTTGAGCGACGGGCGGGGATCCGGGCAGCTCCTTCCATCGGGGTTGCTGCCACTGCACGCTGGTCCTTTGACGCAAAACGCCATGTCGCCGCCAAGAATCGCCGTGGCCCATCCGTTCGAGTTGGAGTTGCAGGTTCCCTCCGGCACCACTTCGTACGGCTTGCCGCACGGCGAGAGCTCCTCCGAATTGCCGCCATAGGCGCCTTCAGAGCGAGCCTTCGCGGCGTCCGAGCCGAAGACCGCGAGAGCCAACGTCAGCGTCGCTACGTAGTACCTGAGCTGAACCATTGTCTTCTTTCAGCAGCAGCAGCAGTGGATTGATTGGTTGGTTGGGCGGGTGATCAGCGAGCGCGAGTCCGCGTGGAGAGTCTGAGAGCTTGAGAGGGTGAGTGGAGTACTTCCTACGGGGGAATGGAGAAAGTCGGTCCTTTGTGGCAAAAGAGAGAATGACTCAACTCAAACCCACCTCAGGGGAGTTAGTTAGTTATCCAACCGCTTCCACGATGCGCTTGGCTATCGAATACCCCAGGCTCGTGAAGCTGAAGCTCTGGCCCTGTGTGTGCGCATGTCTAGCGAGTCGTTTCATATAATACTGATCTTGCTGGTACTAGAGAGAGGCAGAAGATCCTATTTTGATTGGGATGGTTCAACCCTTTAGCCGGCTACCAAAGGTAACCGCTCCACCACGAATCTGATTCTGATTCAACACCTCTTGTGTCAGTACATTGAGTGGGTCCCATTTTCTGAAAACTAAATAGAGCAAAAACCTTTTGTCCACAAAGATCAAAGAGGATTCCCCAAGTTGGGATGCAATCCCTATTTAAAATGGGGTAAGTCATTTTAGTGTAAAGCAATATCGCAAAAAGTTTCACTTTAGAGGACTGTTATACGATAAAATGTCTCTTTCGCTGCCTCGATTGTCCACTCTCAAACTTCAAGTCATTTCAAAGAAAATTGGAATTTGCACTCCAAAGCGCACCCACATTTGTGCTAAACTCACGCGATTACTTATTTCGAGTCAAGCCACTGACCTGTAAATCGGTTCACCGATTTATAAATATTGGTGGCTCTTTTGATTAAGTTGCACCAGCACAACGCAACCTCCGGAAGGCCGAGCCCTAATTGCTTTTTGAGAGGATGTCCGGTCGCACAAATACTCAGCATGTTCTCAGATTATGACATCTGATAAAATAATAGAGTTTGCAGTTTTATTTTTGACTGAGATGCGCGAAGAACGCTCTGCGCAGGCGACAGGAATCCTCATGCGAAGTAGCAGACACAAAAAAACATCCAGCGCTCTAATTTGAAAAGCTTCCAGACACTGAACCAGGCTGCCAGGTCAGCATGAGCATTCAGCGACACTGAGCTAGCTAGTCCCTCCTAGCACTTGACAATGCTGACAGCGAAATCTTCCGATACCTCGCAACTCAACTTTCAGCGCATGGACGCTTTTGAACTAATCCTCAGGATGACTGAAGCACGATGAACGAGAACCATCGCATTCAAGGCCCTGGATGTCATTTGCGACCAGAGGTGGTGTGCTAGTTTTGTCTTGCCTTCCTTGTACTTGTACTTGTAGTGCCCAGTCCCAGTGATCTACTTTGTGTGATTTACCTGACGAGACCATGGGGTCCTCATCATTCGAGAGCCCCAGGCTTACGCGATGATGAGCTTCTTGTCGTTGCCCAGCAGGTACTTGATGTCCAAAATCGTCGCAAGCGACAGCGCGTCCTGCACGCAGAACTCGGTGATGGGCGTGCTCGGGGTCGTCTGCACCTTGCCCGGCTCGTCCTGGTCCACGAGCAGGATGCGGCCGAAGCGGCTGTCCATGAAGATGCGCAGCTTGCGCTCGAAGAGGCTCTTGCTCACTTTGAAGACCACCTCCGCCTGGATATGGTTGTTGGGGTTAGCAGGCTCAGCACCAGCTCCTTTCTTGGTCGGCTCATCCACAACCGCGTACTTGTTGGACTTTGCGGTGGTGCCATTCGTCGCAGAGCTGTGTTGCGACCGGCAGATGCCCATGGCCACGGCCTGCTTGACCGGGTAGTGGAAGAGCACGGGGTCCTTGGAGAAGCCGCCGTCCAGGGAGATGAAGTCCCCCGCAAGGTTCACGTGGCCGCTCGGGTTGGACGTGTATAGCTGCTGGAGCAAGGCCCCCAGCGAGCAGTTGGTGGTCGTGACGCCGTCCACCACGAGCTCCGGCTTGAGCGGGTTGATGCCCAGCGCCTCCATGGCCACGAACGCGTCCCAACCCACGGGCATGTACTGGCGCTGCAGCAACCGCATGACAGCGTTGTTGGGCACGTGCCTGTACCTGGTGAACAGCATGAGCGAGTTGCCGATGCGGCCCGCGAACAGCAGGATCGGGATGAACATGACCAGGTCACACGCGATCTCGCTGTGCCAGAACGGCGCGATGTTGGGCGAGCCGCCAAACACGCCACGCTTGGGTCCGCTGCGCACCATGAACGTCGTGCTTCCCTGAGCCACAAGCAGCAGGTACAAGAACACGAAGAGCAGTAGGCTGTAGAGCTTGTAGCTGAGGAAGAGTGTGGACGCATCCACGTACCACTCGAGCCTCTCGCGCAGCGCCATCTTCATAAACTTGAACGACTTCATGGCGCGCAGCGTGGTGCGCGCGCAGAAACGCAGCAGCGTGTGCTCCAGGCACAGAGTCCACGTGAGGCGTGTGACGATCGAGCACATGAAGAGGAAGTTCTGCATGCTCGCCTTCTTGCTGAGCATCCAAGTGCCCATCTGGAATACGATGTACGCCATGCGCACGTTCACGAGCGCGTCCAGGATGCTGAGCAGGATGTAGAGCCAGTGGTTCATCCAGATGTCCGAGGCCATGAGCACGACGCCTTCGAAGCGGATGGGCGTAGCGTCCTCGCCGGGGATCAGCGTCGCCAGCGTCATGGATGGCAGCAGGTACTTGAGCAGTCTGCGCTCGCGAAGGTACCGCTTGGCGCTCGGGATGTAGAACACCTCGGTGGTCTGCACGACCGCCGCGAACACGCCGCGCACGATCATTGTGATGGACATGGCGCCGTAGAGACTCGTGACGATGAGCGTGGACCAGCCGTAGTTGTCAATCGCGCCGACGACTCTGGACTCTGCATCCACCGGCTTCATCCTGTAAAGCCCCCACCGCTTGTCGGCCGACCGCGCCGAGGGCAGTACGAGGCAGTTGCTCGTAAGGAACAGCGCGTAGTACTCACCCCCGGCCTAATACGACTGGTGGAGCATCAGATCTGCGGTGAAGTCAAAGGTCAGAGGCGGGCGGCCACGACACTTGATGAACGGCTGGCCGTCCGCATCGAAATCCGTGTCTACGCCCTGGAGGATCTCGAGATCGTCCTTCAGTGTCAAAGTCCTCCAGGACATAGTCGTAACAGAGTGTCTCGTTGCCGCTATGCATCTCCGCGATGCACGTCTCGCGCACCCACTGCTGTTTGAAGTTGATCACGTCGCACTTGGGAGCCGAGATGCCGTACGTATAGATCTGCGTGCGTCGCAAG
>JAADVN010000325.1:0-21826 GCA_023335535.1 Globisporangium spinosum | reverse complement strand
GTATCCGCGGTCCTGGACTTTCTCACCCTCTCGAATCTACACGTGGAAGCGCGGGAGCAGCGCTGTGACCATCACTTTGGCCTCCAGCAGCGCCATGTTCATCCCCGGGCAGATACGCGGTCCTGCCTGGAACACAGGGAAGGCGCTCGGACGTTTTGCCATCTCGAGCCAGCGCTCGGGACGGAATGTGAGCTGGTCGGGTCTCCAGAGCTTGGAGTTGTTGCGGCCCATGTACCATGGATGGTAGACCACCTCTGTGCCCGCAGGCACGAACGTGCCGTCCGGTAGGTGGTCGTCTTCCGCCGCGACCTTCATGTCGAAGACGATCGTCGGGTACACGCGCAAGACTTCATTCACCGCTGCGTCCAGGTACCGGAGCGTCTTGATGTCGTCGTAGGATAGCAGTGGCAGTGTGTTTGCTGTCGAGGTTTTCTCAACGAGCTTATTCTCGAGCTCCTCGAGAATCTTGCTCTGGACTTCAGGGTACAGCGCCAGCGCGTAGAACGTGTAGGTGATAAGCGCGGACGTGGTCTCCCAGCCTGCCGAGACGAACGTGAACAGGACTGAGCGCAGCGTCTCAATGTTGAGCAGCAACGCCGCTGATACTACTGGATCAGCGATGCCCCTCGGGTCCTCGCTGCTATCAACATTAACTTGGCTCACCTCGCGGGCTTTCTGGATGAAGAGCGAGATGATGTCGAAGCGCTTTTCGATCTCGTCAAGCGGCTCGCTCAGCCTGCGCGCGAGGATCTTGTCCATGATGCCACTCATGATGTGCTCATGGCGCTGCATCCTGTATTCGCTAGGCATGCACCACCAGAGGTACTTGAAGTACGGTGCGGCGATCATACGATGCGAGACGGCTTCCGCCATGGCGTTGAGCGAGTGGACAAAGCCCAGGCCGAGCGCGCCGTCCATGCCCTTGAGCGGCACTCCGCACGTGATGTTGAAGATCACCTGAAGCGTGTACTGGCTGCTGATGTCGTGCATGTTGCATCGCCCATCCTGCGCCTCGATGAGCTCCGCCATTTGCAAGGCGTACTTGTGGACCAGTTGCTCGCTCAAGAGCGTAAAGTTGCGCGTTGAAAACACTTTCGCCGCGAGTTTACGCTACAGCCTCCATATCGCACCGTTGTCCTCCGTGTGCGCGTGGTTGAGAGTGACGAGCGAATTAGCTAACAACCGCCCGAAGGACGCCTGGAAGTGCGACGACTTGACGTAGTTGCGGAAGTTGGTCGACAGGACGTGCTGCACGTTTTCAGAGCTTCTGATCTTGAGGGGTTAGAGGGGTAAAGAACAACATCCAGCAAATAGCATTGTCAGCTTAGGTCTAGAGGCAAATCAGAGACTCTAGGTACAAAAATGCTACTTCGGAAGTAGCAGATACGTACGAACAGCATGCTGTTGGAGAAGAGATGCCACGGGAGGTGCATGCGTCCTCCGTACTGCTTCATCAGCTCCTCCTACATATTTCAGATCAACCGAGAGATTCAGATTTCTTTCTGACCGTGCTGGCGCCTTTATGCTAGAGCATGCTGCACTTGAAACGCACCTGGTAGTCGTACATGCGTGGGGAGTTCTTCATGAGCTCTGGCAAGATTCCCAACAGAAATCGACCTTTTGGACCGGGCACCGGCGCCAAACCTCGGGCGATGCGCATTTTGTAGCGCACTGAGCGGATGAACGCGGCCATACACTTCGCGAGCGTGACTGTGAACAATGCGCCGACAAGTTGTGCCAACAGTGCATTCGGGGAGGGCGGATGAAGCTCGAGCATCCTGGTATTATATCTGGCTGAGTATTGACGAACTGCTGAGAAGCTGCTGGTCGATGATCTGCTTGCGATCGATCGAGTTGGGAACTGAAGGAAAATGAAGCGATAGAGTGAGCTCGAGAAGAAGGAAGCGAGCAGGCAGGGTTTACCACCCTGTCTAGCGTGTGCATCTGCTGGTCAACCTTGGATTCGCCCAGGATTGGCGACTTGCAACATAATCGATTTCTCATCAGTGCCGTTCAAGGGCGTTCGAAGTGAAAAGTGGACAGCTTCGAGTAAGTCAGTGAGAAGCCACACACACACACAGCGGTGCATCGCTAAACGGCGCACCACTACGGCGTGCACTGGAAGCATGAGCGCGTCAGAGGTCCCAACGGGAACCTTCCTTTGGGTTAGATACCTTGGTAGTCGGAGGAGATGAGCAACAATAGCCTGGGCATTGCAAAATGGCAATATAGCACATGCCAGTGATAGCTAGCGCCTCATTGAAGCCTCCTGGTAGTGTGAGATTGACTTTTTTACTTGCGGGGAATTCAAATGAGCAGTGATCGACCTACTTCGCCGAGGCCAAGACGTATTCGCTTCATGGATGTTGCTCGCTTTGCTTTGCTTTGTTTCCTGGCGCGAACTTAGCGACCGGAAGGCAGCAGAATCCACACAGCAGCCAAGAAGGAGCCAGTGCGCACTTAGCAAAAGTCAGGCACCTCAAAAGGGATCAAAAGGAGATCATGTAAAACCCATAAAAATACACATGTCCTTATATACAGGTCAAAAAGCTCCACGTTGCCCACATCTTCGATCGAATTGTTCTTTCATTAAGCAACTAAATGTTCTTATATCCAGGTCGTTAATTTAGCGCCAGTTTAACCGAGAGCAGCGCTTGCTTGCTTTTTCCGCCTTTTGGGCAAAATGTGAACAAGGCATTAGAACGCAAACGGGAAGGAAAGGAAGGAAGGAACGCCAAGGGAAAGCGCGCGCTCTCCATCTCTCTCTCAGTGTATATCTCTATTAGCCGCAGCAACATGCGCATCGCCAGCGCCATCGCGTGGGCCTCGGTCGCTCTCTCTCTCTGCCTGCTCTCTCCTAATGTTGTGGACGCGTCGGCCGTGACGGCGGGCGCTCCCGAGCACCTCATCGCGACGGGCGGCGAGTGCGTGCGGCTCTTCCACTCGGCGGGCGACACGGGCTGCCGCAGCCTCTCGGACGCAGATATGGCTGAGCTTTTTCCTATTGGGACGCAGAGCGAGCTCGAGAGCTTCGTAAACGGCGAGGCGGCGCAGCAAGAGAGCGACAAGAAGTACGTGCTCGTGATGCCCGAGGCGCTGCTCAGCTACGACGCGATCGAGAAGGGGCTGTCGCGCATCGGTGGTGTGTTCGCGTACCCGCAGTTCGCCGTCAAGAACGTGTCATTCGCGTCCGCGATGCCGCAGGGCGCTGGCACGGTCGACGGCGCGCTGAACCCGTTTGCGGAGGAGGAAGTGCACTGGAACGCCGTGGGCAATGGACTGATTGACAAGGCGCTGCCGTTCCCGGTCGTGCTGCTTGACGATGAGGCCGTGGGTGCGAAGTTCACAGCCCGCGCGCAGACGAATGTGAAGGCCGATACGGGCGCGACGTACAAGGCGTCCATGAAGTACTACTTTGGCCCTGAGGAGATGAACTCGCTCAAGTGCCTCACGTTCAAGAACATTTACGACCAGAGCAGCCCCAAGTGCGACCCGATCGGCGGACAGAGCGCCTGGGCGATGCGCGGCGACCTCACGGCGAGCGAGATTGTGCTGGCGATGACGTCCATGGACGCGACGTCGCTCTCGCACGTGCTCTCGCCTGGCGCGAACACGGGCGCGTCGGGGCTCGTGGCGCTGCTCGCGGCGGCGCAAGCGCTCAAGGCGATCCCGGACTCGGAGTTCGACAAGAAGATCGTGTTTGCAGCGTTCCAGGCCGAGAAATTTGGCTTTGTCGGCTCGCGCAAGTTCCTCTCTGACATTCAGCAGTTCACGAAGGACCCGAAGGCGTGCACGTTCCCCGTCACAGGCTCCGTGTCGCCGTTCGGCACGAACTTCTGCACCGAGCCGATGTTGAGCTCGACCGAGTTCGCGAAACTGGCGCTCGCCGACATCTCGTACGCGATCGCAGTGGACCAGGTCGGTATTCTCCCGAAATCCGGAAACTTCACGGTGCACGTGAACCCGAAGAGTGCGAACGGCTCGACGACGCTTGTGGACGCGATCGTGAAGGCTCCGTCAGCGGGCTCAACCATTTCAATCGGAGCCACTGGTGCGCTGCCTCCGACGCCGCTGCTTTCGTTTGTGAATGACGCCGAGTTTGGCAAGAAGGATCTGGTGAGCGCTGTGCTCGCAGGGTACGATGGTACGTTCTCCGGAGGAGCGACCTACAACTCGCGCCACGATGTGTTTGAGATGCTCGACGTTGCTGCAGTCACGAAGGCGTCCCAGGTGCTCGCAGAGACGCTCTACCAGCTCGCGGTGAAGACGTCGTCCAGCGCCAAGCTCAAGGAGATTGAAGTAAAGAAAGAGCTGGTCGAGGAAATGCTTTCGTGTGTCTCCAGCAACTGGCGCTGCGACCTGATGAAGAACTACTCGACCCCGTCGGTGAACACGATGGTGGACTACCTGGACCTCGTCGACTCGGCGTGGCCAGCGTTCCAGAAGCCGACGACTTTGTACCCTGGTCCAATCGACACGAACCGTCAGATGCTCGTTAAAACTGTGTCCGATGGCTCGTTGTACACGATCTACAACCAGACATGGTCTGAGGATGCGAGCCGTGTCAAGCTGTTCCCAAACGCGTACGAGGTCTTCACGCGCGCCTTCTTGGCGTCGGCGATGGTTGACGCGTCCACGGCATCGTCTGCTACTTCCTGTACCAAGAGCCAAGACTGCGAAGGTGGTGGCAAGGGCATGGAGTGCGTCTACCCCGGGGTTTGTGCGAAGCAGAGCGCGTACTTTCACTTTGCGATGTCTCCAGGATTGAAGCGCACGAAGACGCTCGGCGTGTACTCGATTGTGGACGAGAAGATGCCACTGTGGACCGAGCCGCAGTGGGCTGGAGACATTGGCAGCTACTCATTCCCAGACCCTGGCTCGCTCATCGGATGGCTCTCGTTGGTGATCGGCGCTGTGGTCACTGGCGTGGGCTTCGTGCTCTCTCGAATGGTTTTGACGAGCGTGCACAAGATGAAACTCCTGTAGGTGGGTAAGTGACACGTTGTTGTTTGTTGTCGACTTCCTTGAGATCGTCATGTATCGCGCTGGAACTGACTGCAGTAGATAGTTGTGTGAATCGAACCAGCAAAGATGACGATGCTCGGACACACATCAGAGCAAAATAATGATGAACTCGAGAAGCAAGAAAGACAAACGAGAAGAAGAATGATGAAGAAGAAAAAAGAGCAATATATAAAACTACTGGTGCGTTTAGTTTTTCGTTTACCAAGCGGTTGTCCTCACTTGGAAACAAGTTTGGCTATGGCAATGACCATCTCTTCTCTGAATGAAGCGAGACTTCCTGGGCGAACTGTCGGATCCAACGATGCCGCTTGTGGTACTCACCTGTTCTGGAGCAGCCTGACGACACAAGTGGAGACCAGACAGCAACTGATATGTCTTGGCGTGTGGATGGTCGGCTTTGCCGGGTATCACCTTCGTGGCGATCGTTGTTGGTAAGTATCATTTTCCTGGTGATTGCTGATGCTTGAGTGGGTCTATTGATTCTGTAGCCGCTGACTTTTTTCCCGAGTAGGTACGCTAGTTCTTACTGCCTATTCTCGTCTCCGTCAAGCATTTCGCCTCCGTCATCATCTTCTTCACCCTCTTCGTCCACACCACCTGCGCCACCGATCGACGTAATATCTGCAGTCCCGTAGCACGCGCAGTCGCCCTCGCAGGCAAAGCAGGCGACAAAGATGATGCTCAGGAAGAGCAGGAAGAGCACCATGTCGGTGTAGAAGAAGACCATGCCCTGCATGTACTCGTCCGGTGAGAGCCACTCGTTCATACAAGACGCGTCGTAGGCGAACCACATCACAAGCAGTGGCATGGCGCCTAAGGAAGCGCTGTACTGGAGCGTCGAGACCACGTCTTGCATGTAGAAGAAATAGATAAAGAGCGAGCCGACGAAAGCCACCAAGAAGCCCACGAGGATCACCACTGGGTAGCTGATGAGCACAGGCGGCGTGTTATCGTCGCGCGACTTCTTCGTGGTTATCGTGCAGAGTCCCGTCGTCATCGCCATGATGCAGAAGAGGAAGCTAAAGATGAAGATGCTCGCTTTCGCCTCGAACAAGTAATCGCAGCTGGCGAAGAAGAGGCTCTGCGTGACCGTGTACAGGCTGAACACGAAGAAGTTGATCGGGAACTTGTACTTGACGAGGTAGAGCCACAGCAGCGCCGCGACCATGACGAGGAACGCGACAAACACGTACTACCACTGATTAAAACGGGTTTGAACGCGTCCACGATCGGCACTGGGTAGCTGAAGATGCAGATGAGCGTCACGACAGCGAAGAGCTGCAGCGAGAAGATCGCAAAAAGCTTGCGACGAAACCCCTGCTGGATGATCACGGGCATGTGGATGGCTGCGAACGGGTCGTTTATCGGGTTCGAGCCTATCTGAAAGACCGAGAGCGAGATGATGGTGCGGGGCTCTATGATGTTCGCGTTGAAGTGGCTCTTGACCATCTTGAAGAACTTCATGTCTTTCTCAATGGCTTTGCCCTTGGCTTTCTTCTCCTCCAAGTGCTTCATCAAGATCGAGCCGCGGCGGTAGTGCGCTCTCCACTTGGCTGGGTCGGTCTCGTCGTCGTCCGGGTGCAAAAAGATCCTGGTCATCTGATGGATGAACCCTCGGAGCGAGCCTTTCGCCTGCGGCGGCGTCGACACCCGAGTCGGATGGTGGCTTGTGGTCTCTTCCATCGACAGGTCATGCGTCTCTATCCAGGTTGTCTGCGGATTCCGATGAGCGTTCACGGGAGGAGCATGTGATGTCAGTCCGAGGGTTTCGTCTGGCTTGATGGTGCTTCTTGAGCTTGAGCTTGTACTCCGCAGCTGAGTCGGTGGCGAGCGATGAACCGTTTGCTGCGGACGAGATGAGGAGGCAGAATGGCGCTTCCGCAGTCTTCACATCCAGTGTCTCGGGTGCAGTTTGACCAATCTCTAAAAGTGGAGATCAGCGGCAGCAGCAGCAACCGCAGCCAGCGCCAGCGTGTGTATTTCTGATCTCAGCCACCACGCGATGTATAAAAAGCGTGGCCACCCCGCCGCCCAGCTAGCTTTTTGTCCCCTCCAGTCTTATCGTCTATCTAAATGCGGACCCCGTCATTATTCTCCAGGCTCTTCGCCTCATCACTTTGGATATCTCGATTTGGTGCGTTGCGAAGTATATATACACCACGATCGCCTACTTCTGACCAGGGCGGACGGAGCAAGATACTCGTCAGCAACCCAGAGCAGTCAGATTCAAGACAGTCTGTCAATGAATTGAGAGCAAACACACTGTTCATGGAGAGGAAGAAGAAGAGGAGCATGAGGGGGAGTTTGAGGTGTCGACGCAGACGGAGGTCCGCCATTTTAGTACGCTCGAGCATCAATGCAACGCGCGAGTTCCCATTCACTCGGACGGCATGGTACGTGGGATTCTTTGTTGATGAATGGTTAATCAGCCAACTTTACGAAGGGTGGAGACTCACAGTTCTGAGTGAAGGTGACGCACGCTGTTGTGAAAAAGCACAGTTGTGATGATTTGTTTCACTGGAAATTGGTTTCTGACGCAGAGGCCAATGCCCTAGCTTGCGAAGACCCTCAAAGCGGCTGAGATTCGCCACACAATATGAAATTGGCATCGCCCAAGTGATCCCAGAGACTGACCAGTGCAGCTCTCTCCAGACACTCCAGACTGCCAAGTTGCAACTAGCGGAGTACACTTACCGTCACTTCATTTCAGATGAGATGATGAGGCTCCTAGCTCGAATGCCTCCAGAATTTCTCAAGCCTTCCGGGAATGCTCAGTCAAGATCTTTGAATTCATCAACCTCGCATGCGAGAACAAGCAACTACTGTAATGCGATTACCAACTAAAATCCATTGAAATTGAAATTGAAATCGATGACCAGAGTCGATCCATATATTGAGAGTTGGGCGTGCACCATTATATTTTGCTGCTTTTCGTCAACTCGCGACAGGAATTGCTTCAAGGTGTTCGCTCCGTCCTGTCTGAACTCCATCCAATTTCTGCGATCGATCGATGAGCTTCAGAAAGTGCGAAAACAGTTTTCTGGTTTGCTGTCGTTGCGTGTGGATGGAAAAATGCCCCAAGCTGTGAAGAGCAACTCGACAACACCAGGAAAGGACGACGACTACTGGTAGGTAGTACTAGCGAGCGTGCTTGTGTTCTGCTGCGTAATCTCTTTTGAATTTGCTCAGCTATGTATGTGAATTTGACGACTGCTATGACTTTGCAGGCGTCAAATGCGCGAGCTTGCTCGCACTTCGAGATCACATTTCGCAAAGGAGGTCCTGATAACTCTGCTATCGTCTCCGTATCAGACTCAGTCTCAGAAGTGCGTGCGAGTGTTTACAGATCAGAAATACAGGTGCTGTTGTGCTGTCGTAATTAAATGGATTTGTTTTGGATCAAAAAATGTGGTGACTTGATTTCACTATGGTTCGAGGCAACTCTTTTGTTACCCATTTTCGAAAAATAAGATGAGACATGTAGTGCAACTATCCGGTTCAACTGACCCCCACCGATTACAGCCTCCTTAAATATGGCACCATTATTTTGCCACATCCAAGGTTGCAAATTTGATTAAGAGCCAATCACCACTGGCAACAGCAAGCACCTGTTTGTTTGTCTTTGATTTTAACCTTACTTAGACAGCAGGCTATCGGAATGACCGACTAAAGGAGTTCAGAAACAGAAATCCAGCTAAAATTGACATCAGTTTTGGTACTGGTTTGCCACAAGGCAGTTCACCTGTCGGTTTACAGTTAGCGCTGACACTCTTGCCACAACTCGGTAGTAGTGAGATTCCCAGGACTGACTACACGCCCAACTCCCTGTTCGCTTGTGCGAGATGATGCATATAATGGTAAGTGGACAGTGACGACCTGATTGCTGCAGCGACCGATAGAGGCTTGCGTGCAGTACTGTATCGTATTTCGCGCGTCTGCTCTCTCTATTCGCTCCTGTGCTTTGAGATTACGCAGTGTCGCACGCGCAATACGCCACAAAACGAATCTCTGTATCTCCTCTAGCTTTATTAACGGCATTTCGACCCGTATCTAATCCAAAACCCATAAATTGTGCACTTGGGTGCTCTTTTTCCCAAAAAGTGAGGAGCGCGTATTCATATTCACTCTCTCTTCTGGTTCACTTCCGTTCCCTCACAGCACGCATTGATAACACTTTTTATGATTCATAATCCTATTCAAAATAGATTTGACATAATTACCATAGCAAAGTGCACCTGCTTCACTTACAATAATTACAGCTAGCTTCTTGATACCCGTTACTTTCAGCTGTAAAGCTTGTCTCCCCCTCCGCCCCAACTCAGTCTTTTCTTCCCCAGCGCATACTGAGCGCCAGTGTAAAAGCCGAAACTCTGACGCGTAACATTCGACAGCAAACAGACAACGCACACACACACACAGGCAGGCAGAAGAGAGCAGAGAGCGAGGCAAGCAGAGCAGAGCAGAGGAGCATTCCGTCCCCAGTCCCCACTCTTCCTCGCGCGTGCTGCTGCTGCTGCCTGTCCTCAGCCGTCCCCCTGTTGCTCTCTACACGTCAGTCAGTTAGTCAGCTCACGTGCGTACGTACGTAGTCCACTTGGTCTCTATCGCCCTCTAGCGCAGGCGTCTGGGAGGCAGAGACAAGAGAGAAGAAAGAGAGAAAGAGAGAGAGAGAGAGAGAGAGCGATGGTCGATGTCGCCAAGCAGCACGATGAGCGGCTGAGCGCGGCGATTGCACCGCCGCCGCTCTCGAACGGCTCGAACGCGTCATCGAGCGCGAGTCCACCGGCGTCCGCCCCATCGTCGTCGTCAGGTAAGGGTCTCATGAACGGTAGTAGTGCCCCCGCCGCTGCCGCGGCTTCGACGTCCGCCCCCGCGACGCCGCTCGTCGCTGCGCGCAGTGTGCCTTCGATGTCGCCCTCGGCGTCCGCGATGAAGCTCGGACGTGGACTGCGGCAGAAGATGATCGACGAGCTCAAGAGCGTGCGTCGCAAGTCGCCGCCGCCGGAGAAAGGCACCCCCGCGCTCACACCAATCCTCGAGCCGAGTGCGTTGTCGTCAGGGATGGGGGCATCGAGTGCGGGTATGATCCCCCCGCCGCTTATGCTGAACGCGCCGGTGAATGACGACGGCAACCGCTCGTCGCAGGGCGAAGATGGCGGCCGCCTGTCGAGCGGACAGCTCTCCCCCGCGGACCCGAGCGGCGTTGTTCCAGGAAAAGGCAAGGGCTGCTCGATCTGCGAGCGCTCGTTCACGGTCTTCCGCGCCAAGCACACGTGCAAGGTGTGCGGCAACCGCATCTGTGACGACTGCAGCAAGAATCGCGTGAAGCTGAACCGCCGCCTCGAGCGCAAGAAAGGCTCGCGGCTCTGCGACCCGTGCGCGCGCAAGTACGTGCAGTCGAGCATGCCGCTGATGTCTCCGTCGGCGTCGCCCATGCTGGCGCCAGCGATGATGCAGCGACGTCACTCGGTGCCGAGTGGAGCTTATTCGAGAACCCCGAGCGGCAGTGTGATCAGCAACTCTGGCGCCAAGGCGAGTGAACAGCAGCAGGTGAACGGTACACAAGAAGGCAGTGGTGGTAATGGCGCAGATACGGCAGCATCGAGTGGAAACAACAGTGTGAAGAGCGCTTTTGCTGTTGTTGAGAAGCGAGAGCCGCACGACTCGCACCTCCGCACGCGTCACTGGGCCTCACTCGCGGTCATCTCTGCACTGGTGTTCCTTCGCATCCTCATTGGCGGCTCGACTCGATCGTCGTCTGCAGTTGTCAGGGGACTCGATAGTGTGCTCTCGATCAAGATCCTCGGGTGCTACATCGTCGGGCTCGTCGTGTTTGACGAGATCCTGCGCTCCAAGAACAAGAGTAGCAACGTGGCGAGTTCGCCAGCAGCAGGAGTGGTGTATCGCCGCCGCCGAAGAACGAAAAGCCGAGCCGTGTCGACTGCGCAAGTGGATGTCTCGCCAACGTGCGGCGACCAGGAGCAGGACGAGGAAGTGCTGGAAGTGGACACGGGCGACAAGGTCGCTGAGACTGGCAGCTTCAGTTTCGAGAAGCTGATCGCTGCGCTTGAGGAGACGGCCGTGAAAGAGCGTGCTGCGAACAACGAGCTGAAGCTGAGCGCGTTCCTGGCGTGCTGCGAGTCGATCTGCGGGTTCGTGCTCGTGTTTGGTCGCGCGACGTCGTTTGCAGGGAGCACTGTGAACGGCTACGTGGTGTCGATCAACGCGAATCTTGCCACGTGGCCTCCGTCAACCACCACTTCGGAGCCGTGGAGAGAGCAGAGCATCCGCGCGATCATCGAGCGCGAAGCGGAGCTGCAGATCGCGAACGTCGGCGGCAAAAAGAAGCCGTCGTGCTCGCGGTGCTTGCTGCGGCTGCTCTGGTTTGTGGAGTTTGTCGAGGCGTGCGTCAAGTACACTTTGATCGAGAGCACGGACGAGAACTGCTCGTCGGGGGCGTCGAAGGCGTACGAAGAGACGATCGGGTCGCGCCACCCGTGGATCATCCGCAAGGGCGTGAACAGCGCGCTGAGCTCGATCCCGGCGCGCTCGACGGTGCTCGCAGACCTGAATCTGAGCAGCTGCTCACCCGAGGACGCGATCGCGCGGCTCAAGGTCGGCCAGGGCTACATGAAGGCGATCATCGCGGAGATCCACCAGACCTTGAAGAAGCACGACCTGCTCGACATCAAATAGGATGTCGATAGGCAGGTAGACATGACTGAACTGGAGAAGACGAAGCGATAGGAGCGAGCATTATTAGAGTTTGTATGTGGATGATGATGGATATATTTTGTTTGTTTTTCGAATGCAGAAAATGCAAAGGATGGCACGGATCTGAGCAAATCGATAGGAATGAAGAATGAAGAATCAAAATGAAGATGACAAGCAAAATAGAATGCATTCGATTTGTCAAACACAATGATCACTTTTGTACCCAAACATTTGGCAAACGGAATGGAATAAAATAACAGATTCGATTTAAGGTTACTGCGCAACAGCAGACGAGGAGAGAGAAGAAGATCAAAGAGGCTAGCGTTGTCGCCACTTCACACAATGCCGCTTGCAAGCGTCGAGGCTTCACGTCGCGAATGCTGCTGCTTCTTGCTCTTCTTCACTCCCATGCTCTGGTGTCATGCTCGCGAGGTGTGTTTGGCTTTGTTTGTATGGGCTGGGGAGTGCGGATGATAGGACGACGAATCGCAGCAACGACAAGAGACTTCTCTCTGTGTCACGCTCACGCCTCCCATCCTCTGCAATATCTTACTTGTTCGTCTTCTTCGTTTACGCGGACGCCGACTGCTTCTTCTGGTAGTCCGAGATCGCGGCCTTGATTGCGTCCTCCGCGAGCATGCTGCAGTGCAGCTTGACTGGCGGCAGCTTCAGGTGGCTCGCGATGTCCGTGTTCTTGATCTTCAGGCACTCTTCGACGGTCTTGCCCTTGAGCCACTCGGTGGCCACCGAGCTGGACGCGATCGCCGAGCCGCAACCGAACGTCTTGAACTTGGAGTCCACGATCGTGCCGTTCTCGTCCACCTCGATCTGCAGCTTCATGACGTCACCACAGGCTGGCGCGCCGACGAGGCCCGTGCCCACGTTGCGCGCCTTCTTGTCCATGGAGCCCACGTTGCGCGGGTTCTCGTAGTGGTCGATCACGTTCTCGTGGTACATGCGGCTCTGGCCCATGGCGGCAGCCGCAGGGGACGCGGTACGGGAGACGCGCGCAGTCGAGAGCGCGGTGGTGAGCGAGCGCTTGAGAGCAGAGCGGGCGAGCATCGTGAATTGGAATGCGTGCGCGTGTGTTGGTGCGAGTGAGTCGTGTGTGTTCTAGCGCCTTTGGTAGAATGAGTTCTTCGCTGCGCTTCTTGATGTGAGTGAATGGCCCCTTCTTGTCTTGTGGTGGAGAGTGAAAGGGGATGCGGATCGTCGAAATTGGGATTTTTTGACACGCGCAGTCCCAGGCTGCTGCTCGGAGCATACAAACTTCAAGATGTTTGTAAATTTGGACGACATGATTTGTGGAAAATGTGCGGTAAACATTGACTTTCAGCGAATCGATGCGGGGGAAGACGCGTGCCTCAAGTCCAATCAGAGAAAGCAGTGGCCGAAATCAAACGTGCGGAATGATGGTAGCTGGGAGGGACCCACGCGGACAGGAGGGGCGACATGACTGTAGGACCGTTTTCTATGAGTGGAAAACGGTCCGACCGACCATGTCGTCCCTCCTTCTTTGTGCACACAAGTTCAATGCGTCAGCTGATGGTTTACAAATCGACCTCGAGTATGCAGTTGTCGTAAAAATACTCGTATCTTGATATAATTAAGAGGCTCTTTGGTGTCATTTAACATATAATATATTTTTAAATACTATATCTACATTAAAGAGATTTATAAAAGTCATTTTTACCCCTCTTGTGTCAGATCTGAGACGCTGTTTGGCCAATCAGCGCCTCTCGCCATTTAACAATGCGAGAGAGAAACGCAGCGCGTGTTGGTGCTTGGGGCGGCAAATGGGCGAAATGGCCACTTATAACACGCACCTTCCAGTCTCGTGCTGCGCTGCTCTGTTTCTGGTGGTGCGACTGCCGCTTCGCGAGACACTCGCATGGGACGCCAGATGGACACTCCTCCGTGCGCCAACGCTCCTCAGACCGCGATGATTGAGCGCTTCGGGCTCGCCTCAAAGCTATCATGATTGTCTCGCGAGCTGCTAGGACGAGTGAGTTGCTCGTCCGCCGTATGACGAAGATGAGCAGGACGAGACAAAGCAGATAACGATGAATGAGCAGGTGTGTGGATGGTGGCTTATGGAGTAGGAGTGTGCCTCTCTCCATTGGTCCTGCACTCAACTCATTGATTGTTTTATCAAGAAGCGAGAAGCCTATCTACCAAGTTCTGCCTGTTCCTGCGAGCGATAGCGAAGCGATATGCCAATGAAGACGACGCAGTTGATGTACCCGAAGTCGCAGTCAACATCCCCGACAACGAAGATTTCGTGATTGTGCTCGATCAAGGCGCACCAGCAGAGTCGTGGACAAATGACAGCACTCTAGAAGTTCACGCGCCTGCAGCAGAAGAAATCGATGCCGTCGTCGAAGACAATGAAGCCGCTGCTCCGAACAAGTTGCAGCAGTTCGTGGGCAAATGCAAGATCCAGCTCGCAGTGTACAACCCGCTGCCACCTCTGTGTTGCACGCTCCAAGAATCGCATTTTCCGTTCGAACACGAAGCGTCGATTGAAGAGTTGAAGAAATACCCGCACAAATTCTGGGATTGTGCGCTTCGGAGTGCGAATGACGACGATCTGCTTGCTGAGTCGGATCTGGGAGCTGAACCGAAGCAAAGCAGAGAGGACCTCGTGATCAAGAACCTGGCCGTGGCGATCCAGCTCGCGTTTCGCCAGAGTGTGCTGCGCGTGGTGTTGCTCACCAAGTGCAGCATCGCGTTAGTAGTCTGCATGCGCATCGCCGCGGTGTCATTCAAAGAGTGGCGCGAGCACAATGAAATGGCAAACATGCGGCTCCCACACATCATGCTGGTGGCCAGCACCTCGCTGTACGTGTTGACACTGGGGCTTCTCTACGGCGTGCGCTTCGATTTCCCGATCAACGGGGTCGTGGTGACGTTCCTGCTGTGCGGCGAAGTGTGCTGCCTGCTGCTCGTGTGCCTGAACGCAACCAACCTGAACGCGATCGCCACTGCGTGCGTACTGTTTACGCTGGTCATGGCGTGCTTGTACCTCCGCGACGTACCGCTGGAAGCCTCAAGCCACAGACGACGACTTTGCGCTGCTACACCCGATGACTGCCGCAATTCTGTCGGTCGTGCTCATGTTCGCAGGCGCCATCGCGGTGTACCACTCGAGCATCCTCGCCGACATGCCGCCACCTACGATGTCTCCGTCCGTATTCGCCGGTGTGCTCGTGTGTGTAGCTCTTGGGGGTTTGTGGACGGGGCTGACGCTGCACTGCATGAGCGCGTCACTCACGCCGGAGAGCACACGCGCTGCCTGGTGTTCTACCACTCGGACGTTGTGGTCGTGTGCGGCGTCGTGCCTCTACGCTGGACCCAGTGGCTGCTGCGGCGATGGATGCGAATGTACAATCGCCGTCCGCAGAAAGTAAACTTGAAGCGGGATGCAGCCTTGTCAGCTCTTGTGCGCGCGGACCACCACGATCGCTTGCTGCCTGGTGACGCAGGTGACTTGGATCCAGTAGAGGACGCGCGGCGCTTCAAGGATCACGGAGAGGAACGACCCGCTGCCATCGTCTCCTCCGCTGATGCCTCTGCATCGGCGGGTGGCTGTCCTACTAGTAGCGCGATGGCAGTTGCTGGTGACGGTGCGTCCCGACGTCGCAGCTCATTCGCTGAGCCTGTGTAAACAAGCGCATCTTGATATTACTCTTTGTGGTGTAGTCTGGTAGAAGTGTGTGGCTGGTGTAATGTAAATCATGCGTAACACGCACCGTTTTCTACATGTCATGCATCCGCGCCATCGTTGACTTGAGATACTTCTTGAATGGGACCTTCCATCCGCCCTCCCGCCCGCTGGCGAGTGCGCCATTCACTGCGTCCATTACGAGTGGCCATTAGAGTCGCCCAGATGAGCCAGCCAGCGCGCCGTCTTGGCCACGCATGTGTTGAACTGCTGTCTGTAAAAGCCTTACACGGGTGCGGATGGCATTCTTTCACTGTGTGTGCGACCATTCGAAAAAAAAGAGAAATCACTCAGCAATCAGTGAAAATAGTCAAAACAAGGTGGACTTCATAGATTTCCCCGGCATCGAAAGACCCAAAAGTACCTTGTTTTGGGAATCATTAAGGAATTGCATCGCAAGCTGTATTTCTTTTTTGGGTCGTTGCATTGCACCAGTCCAGAATGTGCACTTCAGCATGCCTGTCAAAACCATCTGGTTTCGTGGAGCCTTGCCGCCCGCCTCGCGGTCCATATGTGCACAATCCCACCAGTTAATGTACTGTGCATGAAGTCTTACAGGTCAATTCAAATGCTACGTTCACATTCAGCATCACGTTTTGACCAAAAACATTATATTCCACAGGCTTCTTTTACAAATTCACCCACAACATACGTGGGAACAAAAAGCGGTTTGCGCGCAAAGGAAATAGAGCGGGTTGTGCCTGTCCTGGTTGATGCGAGCGAGCCGCAAGTGCAGAAACCATATGCGGGCCGCAGTGTACGGACCGGGACTAAAACGGCGGCGTCGCTGTCCCAGATGGCCGGCCATCCACCCGCCCGCCCGCCCACTCGCTCCAAGCAAACAAGCAAACGGCCACAAGTCACGACTGACTTGACTTGGCTGTGCAAATGTAGCTCCTGGCAGTCCATCCTCACAGTCGATTATTAGTCCAGCAAGACAAGCAGAGCAAAGAAGCGGAAAGGCAAGCCGCGTGCGCTTATTACGCTTTATCTCTTCACTTTCAGTCGCATTGCGCTGGCCGGCCGTCCTGTCTTCTCGATGCCATCCGGCAACTGTAGGTCGCGGCGTCATGGCGCGTTCCAGCGGCGCATGCTGATGGCGGTGGTGGTGACAGTGCTCGTGGTCATGTCGGCAATGGAAACGCATGTAAGCGCAATGACGGCGAACACATCCGACGTCGTGTCCAGCGTGCGCGCAGACACCAACGTACTCGACGACAGCGAGGACGTCTCGGCATCATCATCTACAAAGAGCAGTATTCGTGGCAATCAGAGCAATAACGGCGACGCCGATGGCAAGGCGCGCTCGCTCAACTTTGAGAACGTGCTCACAAACGCGTGGGACTTGCTCACGACGCGCACGCGCACGCTCCGACCCAAGACTTCGACGGCAGCGAGCGAAGCTGACGAGGAGGACACAGCGACGTCGAGCGCCACCGAGAAGCCGAGCAGCTCGGTGATTAAAGCCAAATCCCTGTCTCTGTCCGCAGACGATGCCGTGACGGAAGCATTGAAAACTGCGACGCCGGAGGTCATTCTGTCTCCAGTGCCGACGACCGTGGCGCCAACTCCAGTTCCGGTCGTCACGGTGACCCCTGTCGTGACGCCAGCTCCAGTGGAGACTTCGGCACCAACAGCAGTGGTGGCTCCTCCTCCAACGGCGACTCCGGTGGCAGCAGCGACGCCAGTAGCCACTCCTGTTCAGCAGCTCAGGACTCCAGCTCCGACCCCAGCGCCATCGCCGAGCGCTAGTGATACTGCCTCCGGCTCATCGTCTTCGTCGAAAGGAAGCTTGGATACAGATGAGTTGGTGACAAAGGTCAACATCAAGTCTGGGTTGTCCACGTCGAACTTTGGCACCACCATCGTGGTGATGATCATGGGCGGCGTGGGGGTGATCGGTGTCGTCGTGCTCGTGATGTCGCGCAAGATCTCCAAGGAAACGGGCGATGACGAAGCAATACGTCGAGCGAGCTCCTTTGGCCACGTGCACCTGTAGCTGCTCGTGCAACAAGCAATTGCATTCGCCCAGTTCATGTACGCATGCGAGTCAGTCATTATTTTAGAAGAGTCTTTTATTGTTGTGAGGAAGAGTGAGAGGAAGAGAGAGAGAGAGAGAGAGAGAGAGAGAGAGAGAGAGTAATACAAGTTTTGCCAGGAGAAAGATGAAGAAGAAAAGAACAAGTTTGTTTGATGTGTCGTGTGTCGTAAATGAAGAGAAACAAGAGTGTTTGAACGTAGTAACGCAACACTCTAGGGGGGAAAAGCAATACAGCGTGGTGTCGTTTGATCCAAATGGCTTCATTATCGGTCGTCTTTGATAACAGTCCACCCCCAGTCGCATCAAAGCTCAAGGCAGCAGCAATTCACACCACAAGTCCCATTATGTCACCAAAACACACGTTCTATTTGCCATGCACTGATGTCAGTGGTTTATCAACCATGCTAGCTAAAAGCCTGTGAAAGCGTGGGGTAAGTCCTATTGAAGGAACCTACTTCCTGTTCGTTTACGCGGTCTTTGGCTTGGAGTACGCGCGGTTGCGCTGCGTGAGCATGTGGCCGTACATGACTGGCAGTCCTGGCACGTAGATGACGAGCACGAGGATGACGAGCACGTAGAGCGACACGGCGATGTTGTGCGTGTTTGGCAGCTGGATCGAGTACGCGCCCGTGGACAGGAAGCTGAGCGAGCTGACCATGCAGAGCACCTCGCCGGCGACGCCCGACGGGTAGAGCACCATGAAGAGGTGGTAGCGCAGGAACGTGAGGAACGCCGGCACCTTGTTGTACAGGTTGAGCGCATAGAACGAGTAGCGCGGCACCTCGACGAGCCCCCAGCTGACGACCATGAGCGGGAAGCCGAACTGGTAGCGCGAGTCCGGGCAGAGCACGTTGATACCCCACACGAGCCACAGGCGCGAGCTCACCTGCATGAACGTCGAGCCGAGCGGCGAGCGCACAAAGCCGACCGCGGCGTGCACGATCTCCATGGCCGCCATGGTCTGCACAACCTTGAGCGGGAAGTTCACGGCGTCCCAGCAGGCACGCGCGACATTCTCCCAGTCCTTGCCGTCTTCGCGCGCTGTGAGCACCGTCGTGGCTGTGATGTAGAGCACGAATGCCCAGCCGGCGCCAGAGAGCGCGTTGAACGCGAGCAGGTACAGGTTCAGGAGCGCGCTGTTCTTCGCCATTATTGCAAAGAGAGAGAGAGATGCGCTTGCGAGCGGATGGGGGAGCGGGCTTGCGTGTCGGCGGTTGACGCTTGCGGAGCTAGCTGCTAGTGCTCTTCTCGTGTCGACTTTTCAACTGATCGTTTGAATGGGAGGGCAGCCACATTTTGATACGCAAGCATAAAGTGCGAATGTACCCTTCTAGGTACGAAAGCACTCAGTAAAGTGCGAAACACCCGCTAAAGTGCGGGAATTCGCGCAGGTTGATTGGTGCAGAGACCGTGGTTCGCGGGATATGTGCGGCCCAGAGCGCTCCTCCCATTTCCTGGTCAATCCATGATGATGACATGGCTTAGCTTTGACGGATGACGCCTCCCGGTCATCTGGACCATTGCGTCCATGAAAATAAATGCCTCAGCCTCATGCCCGTTCCTGCATGCTATACAGTTGTTCGCCTAAGTACCGGCAGGCAGAGTTCTGCTGTGTCGTTAGCATTGGAACGGCCATCAACACTGAAGCAATCGTTGGTGATGAATGGATATTACTATTGGTTGGTGGTGTGTAGGTTGGCTACTGCTGTTGGCGCTGCTGCTGCTGCTGCTGCAAGTCTTGTCCGTCGCCTATGTGTTGGCAATTAACTCGGCTATTGCAGTTCCATTAAACTCTAATCGCGGCCAAGGCTCGCTCGGATCTGCTCCGTGACGCTGTTCATGCTCGTGTTGGCGTTCACCTCGGTCAGCTTGCCCTGCTTGCGGTAGAAGTCGATCACTGGCTGGGTCTGCTGGTGGAACGCCACGAGGCGCGCGCCGAGCGTGTCGACGTTGTCGTCCTTGCGCTGGATGAGCGGCTCGCCCGTGATGTCGTCCTTGCCCTCCACCTTTGGCGGGTTGAACTTGGTGTGGTAGCTGCGGCCGCTGGCAGGGTGCACGCGGCGGCCCGAGATGCGCTCCACGAGGATCGAGTCTGGCAGGTTAAAGTTCACCACCTTGTCCACCTGCGTGCTCTCTTCGGCGAGCATCTCGTCAAGCTTCTCCGCCTGCACGACGGTGCGCGGGAAGCCGTCCAAAATAAAGCCGCGACGGCACTCTGGGCTCTTGATCGCGTCCTTGATGATTCCGATCACGATCTCGTCCGTGACCAGCTGGCCGGACTCCATGGCGGCCTTGGCCTTCTTGCCCATTTCCGTGCCCTCACGCACCGCGGCGCGCAGGATGTCGCCCGTGGCCAAGTGGCACAGGCAGTACTCGTCCTTGAGCACCGGCGACTGGGTACCCTTGCCGCATCCAGGAGGTCCTACATACATCATCAATCAATTATACAGGAGCTACAGTTAGCAATCGATTCATGCGTCTATCAGTCGCTACCGATCCCTATCCCGATCTATCGAATTCATCCATCACATAGCATCGCACAGCTCTTCTACACTGCATGATCATGCGATCGATAGATAGCGACGATTAAATAGTTCGACAGGTAGATGGGAAGATCTATGCAGCGCAGATCATACAGAAATACACAACAGGTACACACCGATGAAGATCGTGCGGCGCTCCTTCTTGGCGGCGCACTCGATGCGCTTCTGGAGCTCCGAGAGGAGGGAGGTGGTGGGCACGGCGGCGAGGCTCGACATCTTCTTGCTGGCGGGTCGGCGGGTGGGCGATTTTTCGGTACTGAGTGAGGGCCACGAAAATGGGGAAAGGAAAGCTCGCGGCGCTTTCCCAGTCACACACTTCGCCACAGGCACGGTCGACTGCCGTCACACATCCCCCTCACCGAGCCACACAAAACACGTGCCTATCAATCACCCTCGGGGAATAGTAGCCCCTCCCCCTTTTGCTGCTGTCGTCAACAGACCTAATCACGCGTAATTACGGCGATTCTGGGTAGTTTTTACGAGCGGATCAGATTTGGTGTGATCTGATGAGGAGGACGGATCAGAAATGAAAATGACGCAAGCCGCAAAAAGTCTGCTGCAGTTGTACAATGACGACGGTGTGCTGGCAGAGCACTCGGACGGGCCACAATCCAGAGTGGAGCTCGTCGTCGCTGAAAGGCAATGAGGGGAAACAAAGATGATGATGATGAACAATGGAGATCAGTCAACTGAACATACGTCGCTCTTGCTTGCACCTGGCAAAGGCGCTCGCAATAAAAGCAGGCAATCGACGAGCGTGCAAGACAAGCAGCAGCTGTAAAGCACCAAAGCGCTCATTATTGAGGCAATCGACAAGATCAATGGCGATTCCGCTGTAGCTGAGGGATAGTTGATACGACGCGCTCGTGTCGTGTCGTGTCGTGTCGTGCGTTGCGACGTGAGCTCGCGCACCCACGACGGTTCCAGCTGGTCATGTGCAGAAGTTGTCCTGTCCTCTGTGCTGTAAATGAAGTCATCGAGCGTCTTGCTGGGGTCCTGCGCGCACTCGTCCGCCAACAACATCGTTTTCATCGCAGCAGCGTCTTGGGGTAAGCTAAAGTATCTGCTGATTATGAATTGATGAGTGCGAGCACTCAAGTCAATCGACCACTTCACATGTTCTGTGTCGTTGTCTCTACAGTCGCATCGACGTTTGGGTCTGGTCTTGTCCCCAGATCGCTCGGATCGCTGTGTGGAAGTACTATCCATGTTTGTCGTCGCCAGTGGCACCCAGTGGCGACACGATCAGTTTACACCATGTCGCAAACATCGTCGTCATGCGTCCATTATGAATACCTGCTTGCACGCACTTCCATCGCGAAATCGTAGCTCAAGCGCGCATTCGTGATAAGAGATGACACCAACACATGCCTCGATAAGACCGTGAATTGTCGCTGTTCTGAGCAAGAGCCACCCCACGAAACAGCCCCACAATGTCAGCGCGGACAGGTTCTGATCAGTAGTCCGTGCATCCGAGTGCGATACGAACAGTGAAACATGTGAGAAGAGTCGCCGCATATGGCTGTGCCTACCACAGAGGAGATCTACCATCAGCAGTGCATGAGCGGCAACAACCCCAAGATCTGGGCAACTCCTGAGCGACTCCTCGAGATGGCAAAACGTCCGAGCGCCTTCGGGTTCCCTGTGTTCCAGGCAGGACCGCGTATCTGCCCGGGGATGAACATGGCGCTGCTGGAGGCCAAAGTGATGGTCACAGCGCTGCTCCCGCGCTTCCACGTGTAGATTCGAGAGGGTGAGAAAGTCCAGGACCGCGGATAC
>JAADVN010000324.1:0-21839 GCA_023335535.1 Globisporangium spinosum | reverse complement strand
CCGCAGGGTGCCGGCATCATCCGGCAGTTCAAGGAGAAGATCAGCCAACTGCAGAACCGCTACGTGATCGGCAGGTTCGGTGCTCTGCTGGTGCGCGTGTCTGAGGCCAGCAAAGCCGACATGGAGCAAGAGATAGAGGCGTTGTGGCACGTTGACGTGCTAGAGGCAATGTGATGGGCGAAAGATACCTGGGAGTTGGTCACAAAGACCAAAATCGCAAACTGTTGGCGACATACAGGCATCCTCGATGATGACATCTTCGAACTCGTTGAGAGAGTCGACCACATCTAACTGAGCTAATGCTATGATACTTGCTTGTGCTGTGGATTTTTTCACGCGCGTGCGTGTGCGAGCGTGTGCGCAAAAGACAATCTTGCTCCCAAGCCAGCAGGACTTTGGTGGATTTGTTGTGCGCGTTGGGAGGGTTCTCGAGGTAAATCCCCCTTCTGAATCAGATGCGAGTGCCTGTTTGTCGTGAATATGCAATTTTGTTGTTGTGGGCGACGTGCCGTCGGGTGCAACTATGGTGATTATCATGGTACTTTTATCCTGTAAAAGTTGATCTCTTTATATGTGTCAAGACCTTCAAAAAATGATTTTGTTTTGGTATCATTTTCGTGTATCAATTTGAGAGTATTGTCTGTACCGTCAAAATAGCACAACCTTTATTATTTTTCAGAAATCGGATTTTTGCAATGTGTTTGGGTGAGCCATTTTTTCCACCTGCATCTTGATAAATGTATGTAAATGTCGAGCCATAATCATATTATAGAGAAGCCGGTGCCGTAACGACCCGACTAAGTGCGTGTGTTGGATTGACAGCGAACGATGCCACAGTCAGTTCAGCCAGTTCGGCAGCAACATCAACAGCAGGGTCATAATCACATACACACGTCAGTTCATTTCTCAACAAGCAGCAGCAGCAAGCAGCAAAAAAAGGAAGAACGAGAGAGCCGCCCCCGCGAGAACGACACGCACGCGATATGAGCTCAGCGCGGCGCTCGGAAGTGTCCACCGCCCTCAACGATGCGCACCACGGCTCGTTCACGCCCCACCTGCACAGCGGCAGCAGCGGCAGCAACGTCATGGCCACGCTCACGCACGCGAACGGCTCGAGCTCATCGCTCACGTCGTCCACGGTGACCGCGAATGTGGTGAACAGTGGACTCTACACTGGCTCGATCCTCATGCAGGGCAAGCTCATGCGGCGCGACCGCACGTTCCTTACGTGGAAGTGGCGCGACTTCACGCTCGAGCGCACGCGTCTGCAGTACTTTAGCGAGAAAGGCAACCGCAAGGGCGAGATCGTGCTGACGCCCACGACCCCCATCACGATCCGACTGCTCACGGAGCCCAAGCCGTACGGCTTTTTGCTGTTCATCAAGGACGAGAAGCTCACGCTCGCGGCGCAGAACGAGAACGAGCTGCGCAAGTGGATCGACGTCTTCTGTGACGTCTTTCACGCGAGCGTCGAGCAGGCGCAGAGCGACAAGGGCGACCGACGCACGCGTCCGACGTTCCTGCCGATCCCGGATATCAACAAGGACAAGCCGCAGCAACCGCACGGCGCGAACGGCGCGACTAGTGCCACTGGCGCCGCGGCGGAAACAGAGCCCAGCACGTTCACGGATGTGATCCCGATCCTGGAGTCGCGCATGACGTACGGACCGATCAAGGAGAGCTACTCACGCGTGACGTTCCCGCCGAGTCTAGCGAATGGCGACCTGCTTGTTGGTGTCGGTCCGATCGTGCGGCGTATGGGGTGGACTGACGAGCGCATCCTCGCCGTGGGTATGTACATTGACCCGGAAGGAGCGAGCAAGCAGCTAGAGAAGTTCCATGGTCGCACTGTCAAGAGCCTGTACGGCGACCAGACTTTCTACGACCACCTGCTGTCGCACACAGCGTTCCGACGCAGCTTCGTGATCACGTCGCGCAAGCGAGTGTCGAAATCGGTGCTCACTGCGCTGTTGCACGATGAGATCGCGCCTCGCATCGGCACTTCGAAAGACGGACTCGACACGTTCCTCGGGTTCATCGAGAAGTCGCTCAAGAAAGCAGAGTCGATGGTGCTGCGTCTCAACCCGGACGGACGCTTCGAGTACCGACTGCGCGGACAGCTGTACCCTCCGATCGCGTCCCACGCGCTCTGCAAGTGCATCCAGGCGCTGTTTTTTGACGTGAACTCGATCCAGCACGACGCCAAGCGCGGACTCATTGAGCGACTGCCGTCTCTATGGGGAGGCGAGGTGCTCGACGTGCAGGACGAGATCTTTGGACGCATGGGCCATCACCAGAAAGTGGAATCCGAGAGCGAGTACGACGACGACGAAGTTGGCGATGGAGACGACGACCATTACTACTATGACGATTTCGATGAGGACGACGATGAGGATGATGACGATGACGACTATATTGATGAAGGGGACGAAACCGGGAACGACCAGTTTGAAGAAGAGGCCACTGCTAGTCGGCGCTCGAGTGCGCGGAAAAGCGAGTTTGCGCCGCGCAAGTCGAGACGCTCGTCGATGCGCAAGCGCAACACGCTGCTGAAGGACGAGCTGGACAGTATGGACGAGCGCGAGCACGAGTTCCTCCGCCGCGAGAGCCGATGCGTCAACACGCACTTTGGACCGTTGCTGGACCCCGAGTCGAACGTCCACTTTGGCGGCGACTTGGCCATCGACGGGAGCACTCTGCTCGGCACCTGGTCGCAGCAAATCGCGTTGTCGCCTGATTCTTTTGACCACCCGCACGATGGTCAGATGTACCGATTCACGGTTGGTTTGTACGCGCAGCCTGGAGGCGCTAGTGAGAACTTGCTCAAGTACAAGGGCTTGTCCGTGGGCAGCATCGTCCAAGACCCAGACTTCTTTGCGCGCTTTGCGCAGGGCTCGTTCCGCAAGCACTTGGTGTTCAAAATGGACTCGAAGATGCGGCTCAACACTCTGATCGAGTACTTTGACACACACTTGAAGCAGCTCGCGAGTGGTCCAGGAGCACCTACGTTGCCATCTGCTGGCCAAAACAATGGAAATAGTGCTGCTGGCAATGGGAATGGAGACAGCGGCGGCGAGTCCAAGGCGAGCGAATCGTTCTTGGGCGTGTTTCAGGAGTACAAGCACAAGCAGATCTTGCCAAAGGACGAAGTGCGCTTCACGATCGAGTACGACGGATCCATGACGCTGTACATCCGCAAGCGCTCTTCGATCGCGAAAGACTCGTCGAAGATTGGAGCTGCTGCTGGTGCTGACGCTGCTGCGGATGATGGCGAGCCGTCGCGCAATGATGTCGACATCGAGCTGCCGTCACCGCCATTCGCGATGCTCTTCCAGAGCATTTTCTACGGCTACCACACGATCGACTCTGCCTCGCGCGGACAGTTGATGCAACGATTGCCGAACCTGCTGGACCTTGCAAAGGACGACCTAGTACACACGTACCACGATGAGATCCAGGTGCTAAAGGAGAACTACAAGCGGCAGAAGCCAGAAAACCGCGTCAAGGTCGGGTACTTGTCAATCTCTTTCGAGAAGAAGAAAATCACAAAGACGATCGACGGCGCGAAGGAACCGACGGTGGTGCCGTCGCGCTGGTCGAAGCGCTGGTGCCGTCTCGACGGCGTGATGTTCTCGTACTTCTCGCACAAGCGGTCGCGGAAAGCGCGCGATGTGATGGACCTGACGCAGTGCGAAGTGAGCGAGATCACGTCTCTCAGTACGTCGGATCTCGCGCCGTTTGCAGTGGAGCGAGACAGCGCGCGACCGAGCATCAAGATCGCGATCACGAAGCCAAACGGCGAGATCTTAGCGCTGCGTACCGAGAGCATCTACGAAGGCGAGGAGTGGCTCGAGTCGCTCACGGACGCGAGTAAAGTGCACCGAATGTCGGACGCGACGTCGCCGCCTGCGTCCTGGGAGAACAACATCGCGCGCCTGCGACGGAGCAGCAGTGTATACCGCAGTTTACGTGGCGTCTCGACTGCGCAGCTGGAAACGTTGAAGAACCACGCGAATGGCGCAGGTGGCGTCGGTGGCGAGCAGGACCCGAACCGGAGCGTGGAGAGCAGCTCCGTGAACACCGAGGAAGAGGACGACGAAGACGTGGCGCTTCTTGGTGGCGAAGAGAGCAGCGACGACCGCATTGACTACGTTGCGCGGGTCATGGTCGACAAGGAAGGCTCGCTGGTGATGTGGGTGCGCGAGGACCCTCGCCACGCCGTGATCGCGTTCCTGCTCCTGCTCGTCGTCTGGCTTGTGACCTCCAAGTACAGCGCGCACGCAGCCGTGCTGTCCACATAACGAGAGGTCGAAATAGCCTCTTGCAGTGCGTCATTGAGAAGGACGGCGATTCAGACGGAAGAGTGGCCGAGTCGTGGAGTCGTGATCTAGCGAGAGAGAGAAATGGAGAGTAGGAGATTAGCAGAAAAGGAGAAAGAAGTGAATTCTGTAGTGTACAAACAAAGTTGAAAGAATGAATTTGAACTGCTATATCAAGGAGGAGATCTCTGGAGAAGAAACCACGGGAACTTCTAGTGTGTTTGCGACGGATTTCAAGTCTTCTCCAAAGAAACCCAACTCAAGAGGACTTTGATTCTGAAGATTCGCCACTTGTCAATCAATAGCGCTCAGGTATGCAGAGTCAATTGGATCTGTTGGTTTCCCCATCATATCAAATACATTCCTTCATATTCCCGCTGGAAAAGAGTGCCTGCGTGTGTGTGTTGTTTTGAAATAATGGACGCGTCTTGTGTGGACGCATTGTACTATTGCTGAAGGTGCTGGCTGGTATTCTAGCTACTGGTGCTGGTACTGCTGCTGCTGCTGCTGGTGGTGGTGGCTGAACTGGTTGTTGTTGTTCACGGAGGAGGGCGAGTCCCAGAGCGCGTCCTGGCCAAGCTTCGGCAGGCGGCGCAAGTGCGCGTCGTCCGCTGCGAACCGCCGCCGCCAGATGCTCTTCTCCGTCTCTTCGTCTTCCTCCTCATCGTCGTCCTGCTGCATCTGCTGGTCGCCTTCTTCTCCACCATTATGGTCGCTGTTGTTGTTGTTGTCATGATGTTACTGGTCGGCGAACGCCTCGGGCGAGTTCCCGAAGTCGAAGGCATTGAACATCACGTGTGCCTCGTGCGGCACGGGGGACGGCATGCCGTCTTCACACAGGCACTGATTGTGAAGCTGCTGATGGTGCTGGTGGTGCTGGTGGTGCTGATGCTGAAGCTGTTGTTGCCTGCGGTCAACACTAAAATTCGGGAGCTTCGTCGTCTGGCTGGTGTTGCTAGCTGTCTGTTGTTGCTGTTCCAGCCGTTGTTGAAGCTGCTGGCGCCGCTTCGTCAGCGACACCTTGCGCACGCGGTCGTCGTCTTCATTGCCAATGGCACGCTCTTGGGCAAAGCTGAAATGCACTTCCGCTTGGTTTCCTATGTGAAACGACTGCAGATGCTGCTGGTAGCGGAGCTGCATGCGCTGACGCGCTCGGAACACCTCGATCTCGCTCGCTGCGTGATGCACATTGTTGCTGCTGCTGTCATGCTGCTGCAGATACAGGTGCTGCATTGCGCTCTTGCTGTGTGGTGGTGCTTGTGGCGTTCGGTGTCTCTCTTCTTGGAAGTTGTGGCCACAAAGGATTTTTCGCACACAACTCACAGCCGCCTCCGGGCGCCAGTTGTGATCAAGCAAGAGCGATGAAGAAGACGCGCGCGCTTGTGCGTCTGCGAATGTGCGAGCGAGCGTCCACTGTCGTTTCGCCCACGTGTACACGGTCTCTCTCTCTCTCTCTCTTCTCTTTCTCTTGCTTGCCTATCTTTAGTAAGTCCGCCGTTGGGGAAGTTACGCGCGTGTGCTTGCTTGAGCGCAACTTTAATTGTGCCAGACGCATGGAGGAACGCGAAAGGAATAGCAGCATCAGCATGTGCATTATTAGCATCGCCATTCTCATGGAGAAGTCCAGCATGACTGTGGAGAATAGAGAGAGAGGAAAAGAACCACGTTGTGGGCGACAAGCGTCCCGATTGGCTGGCGCGCTTTTCAGAAAAAACGACGCGCGATGATGAGGTCAGAGATTGGCTCGCGCCAGGAGCAGTGGCACTTGGCTCACCATATTACATACATACTTGCTGAATACATGTATGCATGCAGCAGAGACTCATGAGGAGCAGGAGGACTGCGCCAAGCGTGTTCAGCCATCATGCATGCATGCAGGTCTCTCTTGGTTGATGATCCGCGCTGCTGCTTGCGCTGAGGGGACAACCGCGCCGCCACACAATGCAGCCAAGTTGAACATGAAACCAGCTGGGTCAGAGCGCAAACATGGCTGCACTGTGTTATAAATAGCGTCCATAGCATACCAGCAGATAGCAACAGCATGCAAGCGCTCTCCATGATATATCCATCCATCCACGTACGAGCTGCTCCCTGTTGTTATGAGGAGCGTGGACAGCGCGAGTGGCTCTGTGCTTGCTTTGCATTCTCGCATTCTGTTTCTTGCATCAGCATCTCATCCTCCTCATTTTAGAACTGACCTCAAACACTCTATTATTTAATACCTTTTTAAAGCGATCATATCAGTTTACCCATTTTAATTTATGTCAAGCTTATTAATATCCTGTATATATTAATACCCTTTTCAAAGAGATATATAAATGAGAAACCAGCTCATGGTACCCACACCAGAATTAAAAGCGCAGACGGGAAGGAGGGGAAGGGGGGGTTCAAAATGCCTCCACAAATAGAAACGAGAGAAAGCAAGAGCGACGCTTCAAAGAGAAGCAACGAGCCAAGGCGACCAAAAGCAGAAGCCCAAGGCAGCGAGCGCAGTAGGAAGGAGATCCATCCATCCGTCCGTCAGTCTCCGAACAGCACCAGCCAGCACTTGCAGTACCAGCAGCTCACTCGCTCGCTCACTCTCCCTCAGCCCGTCCTACGCTAGCAGTCACCATGAACAACAACCCGTTCCAGGTATGGACTCTCTCTCTCGTCCATGAGCGTAGCTGCTCGTTGTCTAACCGTGATACGTAAATGCGTTCACTGCTGCCGTTTAGGACCCGGCTGTGCTCCACGCGTCGTCGCCCTCGGCGCCGCCAAAGCTCGACATCTCGCACGTGGCCTCGTCGTCGATGCCGCCGCCTCCAGTGATCTCGCCATCAGCGGCGCCGCCAGGAGCGTACCAGTACGGCGCTGCGACTGCATCGCCCGCGGCCGGCAACTCGCCAGCGCACAAGCAGCAGCACAACCTCATGGACGAGATCGGCGACTCGTACGTTCTCTATCTGCGAATGCGCGAGCTTGTGGGCGTGACGATACAAACTAACCTGGTGTTTGTGTGTTGTGATGCCATTCTCTTGGGATCACTAGCATCAAGGCGACGAACAGCACAACGATCCTCCGCATCATGCGCACCGTCAACCTGCTGCTCGCGACCGCGACGATCGCCGTGGGTCTCTTGGCGTGGATCATGGGCTACGTCTCAACCTTCCAGAAAGTGATCGCCGGCATCTACATCATGTACGTGCGCTTGGTGGCGTCGAAATGCTCGCTAAATGGGTTTGTGGCATCACCTGACGTTCTTCTGGTATGTTATGTTGTATGCTACAGCATGTTTGGTTTCCTGCTGCTCGCGTTTGAGCTGCGCACGGATAAGCTCGACCGTATGTTCCGCCAGAACTTCGGATTCATGTACGGCAACCAGACGCGTACGATCTTCCTGCTCTTGTACGTTACAACCTGCAACCTGCCATCCTGTCGCCGATAGTTTACCTCCATCGCGTGCTCGTATTCTCACAAAACCAAATTATAACCTGTCTATCTGTGCATCTATCGTATAGCATCGCGATCTGGCCGCTCTCGATGGGCAAATTTTGGCTCACGATCCTGGACGCCGTGCTGCTCTTCGTGAACGCGTTCTTTAACTACTTTGTGATCAACCAGCACCCGGCGTTCTCGCACCACACCCCGAACCCGTACAATGCGGCCCAGGGCCAGCCAGGCCAGCAGCTCCCAGTTGTCCCAGTCCCACAGCAGCCAACGGTCGTGGATGCCCAGGTTTAAAGCAAGCAAGCAAGCAAGGCTCGACGGCTGGTGGTCCTTCCTTATGTATGAAAGAAACGAAGGGGACAAAGCGGGTTGGAGCTCTCTGTCTCTCACACACTTTCAATCAGCTCAACGCGGGAAATGCTGAGCTGCTGCTTCTCGCTCACCAGGTAGCTGCTAGGTTAACAGCATCAATATCTAAATTCATCGACTTTGGTCAATTTCCATTTGTTGTTCGAAATTGCTGCAGTCTGAAAAGCTCACAACGATATGTTTGCATCGACTCAAGAGGCTACTCCTTGGAAGCAAAACTCAGCGGTGGCGCTTTCTCAGGAAGAAAATGCCAACGACGATCGCGGCGGGGAGAGCTGTGAGAACCACGATCGCCACCAGCGTGGGACCGGAAAACAGCGACGCGCTTGGCTTTTGCTCGAGCTCTGAAGATGAGGATCCTGAGGGCGAAGGTGATGAAGATGTCGGGTCGGTGGTGTTGATTGGATCGAGTGTGAAGTCTGGTTGGCGGGTGTCGATGCCAGTGTCGTGCTGCGGTCCGCTTGAACTCCAACTTGTGCGATTGCTGTTTTCGGGAATCGATATCGACGCACTGTTCTCTGGGACCCCACCATAGTGACTTGGCGCTCGTCCCCACTCGTGAGACTTGTAGTCTTCACATTTACAAACTCGCGAGCTTCCTCCTTCCTGATAGCGAGCAACTCTCGCCGTTAGTTCCTCGCGAGTTTTCGTCAGCTCAGCGAGTAAAAACTCGATCGTGGCTCTCTCGCAGCTCAGTTTGCGTCGCTCGTCCAGCAAAAGCCGCATCTGCTGCTGGTAAAAATGAGAAAACGCTTCTGGCGGAGTCCAATTTTCTCGATACGCAGCGACACGTTGCTGCTCTTGGTGGTGGTGATGATGGCAGTTCGATTTCTCTGGCCAGCACCACCGCGCGTCTCTTCTCTCCATCACTAATGCTAGGGCAGGCAAGAAACTCAGAATGAGTCATGATGATACGGACAAACCATACAAACAAACCTTTTCAGCCTTGCGATGACATTCTGTGACTTTTCGTTGGACACACTCGTAATCGGTATGATTCTGTCTCTTCTCGTCAGTCCTGACAAGGAAGTCTCTTGCACGCATGCTTTGATGAAATACGATCTCTACTGAGCAAGATAGTTAAATAAGAACATGAACATGCACGAGTGAGTGATTGGATCGGACTTCATAGCATATCCAGCCAGACACGGATCACACCACTCTACACACACTCATAGGATGCCCACGAAGTTCGAGTCCTGGCTCCACACCGCCGAGTTCGCCATGGAGGACGACGACATGTACGTGTCGCTGGACCGATCGCTCGTACCACCAGCGTTAGCAGCTGCTGCAGCAGTCGCCCCCATCTGACGCAGCAGGTACGCAACTTGGATCGCACTCGGACGAGACGCAGGGTTGAACGAAAGACACTGGCGCGCGAGTGACACGACCTCGGCAGGCGCGTGCTCCGTGAACGCTGGCTGCATCTCGCCCGAGGCGATGCGGCTCAAGAGACACGCCTCGGGGATGTCCAACTCGGCGTACGGGATCCGGAACGTCTCGAGCTCCGAGAGGATCACCCCCAGGGAGTAGATGTCGACCGTCTCCGAGTAGTGGTTGCCTCCAACGAGCTCTTCTGGCGCGGCCCATCGCGCAGTGCCCATGCCCGTAGTCAAGCTCCCCGTCTCTTCGTCCTGGCACCGCGAGCCGCCGAAATCTGTCAATTTGGCGCGCAACTCCTCGTTCAGCAGCACGTTCCGTGATTTCAAGTCGCGATGCAGTACCGACGGACTGAGCGAGTGTAGGTACACCAGCGCCTCGGCAATATCCATCGCAATGTTGAGCGTCGTGTGGTCCCAGTGAGACAGCGGTGAACCAAACTCAGTGGTCTCATTTGTAGAATTGGACGAAATGTAGGAGCACAGGTCTCCATTCGCCATGTATTCCACCAGCGCTTGGATGTCGCTCTCCATCGTCCACGCGACGCCGATGAAAGACACAATCTTTGGGTGGCTGAATCGCGCAATCAACCGGATCTCGGCGATGAACTGCTGAATCTCAGTGCGGTCGACCTGCTCCACTGGGCTTTTCTTCATGCGTTTGACTGCGACGTGGTTACCCAGGTATGTCGCGAGCCACACCTCACCGTAGAACCCCGACGCCAGCAGCTTTTCATCACGGATTTGCTGGGCGTCCACACGCCACTTGAGGAGCTCCTCGTCGTCCCACACGGAAACGTACTGCCTGCTTCCTTTTGAGCTTGACGTGTGGGAGCTGAACTTTGCGCTCGCAGTCAGGTACTCGATCCCGTGACTCGGGCTCTCGAGGATCATGTCGCTGTCCATGTCTTCCAGGCAGAACATCTTCTTGTCCGAGATCGACCGGCGGTGGTCGTGAAGCGTCACCGTCTCCGTGTTCTTTCGCCGCCCACGACTTCTTCTCGTCCACACGAAGAGCACACCCGCGACGACCAGCACTGCGCCGACGCCGATCGAAATGTAAACCGTAGTACTTAGACCATTTGAACTGGCTGCTGCTGATGCGGATGACAGCTCTCCGAAGACGCACACCGAGTAGCTCTGCACTTTAAGCGAAGGTTCGCCGTCGCAGGACGTCGCCAGCGCGTTCGCGTTTATCGTGAAATTGGTCAGGTTGTCGAGGAAATCCGCTTGCTCACGCGTGAACTTGACGTCGCTCAGCTTGGAGCTCTCGATCACCAGCTCTTTTAACGACTTGAGCTGGAAGATTGCGGCGGGAAACTCGGTGAACGGATTATTCGTAATGTACCTAGAACGAAAAGAGCAGAGAAAGAAGAAGCTGTCAGCTCATGACGTTGAAAGTACCGTCAAGACCAGTTTGTATGTGGGGAAAGCAAACGTACAGGAGCTTGAGCGACTGCAGCTGCGTGAAGTCTTCCGGCAGTGCCACGATGCTGTTGTACGATAGGTCCAGGACCTCGAGCGTCACAGGGAACGTGTTCATATTCAGCACCGAGAGAGAATTGGTTGAGAGGTTCCTGCATGACAAACATGAACAGAAGCATTTGAATTAGCTCAAGATCAGCGAAGTTTGTTTGAAGCGAGACATGGAGAGAGAATAAAACATAATTACTCACAGAAATTTGAGGTTTGGTGGGACCATTGTGGTTGTGACTTCAGAAATCGCGTTCTCGGAGACATCTCTGTTTAGAAAGGCAAACAATCGTTAGCTTACAAAACCCACATTCCATGACTGTGGCATCAGAGGGGAGAGTAACGTACAGCTCCGTGAGGTTGGTCAGACGTGAAAAGTCTTCGGAGAGCTTCTCCATCACGCTCTGTCCTATGTGGAGAGTCTCTAGCGACAGCGGAAGCTGGCTCAGGTCTGCGTCGTTAAACACATTCCACTCGATATCTCTGTAAAGAGCATGGCATAAAGGAGAAACACAAGTCAGGGAGATATGACGACAAGTGGGACCAAGAGCGCAAGTCCGAACGTACAAATACTTGAGAGACTCCATTTTCCGCACGTCTGAAGGCAACGTCCGGAGACTCAGGTACGCCAGCGAGCTGCAAGTTTACCCAACAAGTTGGCTTGTTAGTCGACAACAGTTTCAGATGACTTGTTGAGAAAGTGGAAATGATGTGTCTTTCAAAAACTCACAGTGTCTCGAGTTGCAGCGGCAGCGTTCCTTCTTCAGGTGGAGGAAAGACGTTGCCGGATAGATCCCTACAGTAATTGGTGGTTGTATAAAAAGAAGAGGGTGGGGGTTAGAGAGATTGTCGAATCCGCTACGACAGCTTATAGGAGACCAACAGCAGTTTGTCATCGTACAGTGTCTTGAGGTGCGGCATCTTGAGGATCGCGGGCGGGATCTCCACGACTGAGCTAAGTTGCAGATTTCTATGTTGTCAGCAAGAAAACACAGAGGCGCCAGATCACATCAGTTCAGAACAACCGTAGCCCATTCGCCAGTATGGCATGGCAATGCGTGACCACACGAACGAATTTCAAAGCCGTGACGCCTACAGTTCTTCCAGGGTTTTTGGCAGCTCGTCGACGCCAATTTTCTTGAAAACGTTTTGGCTCAAGTCCCTTTGTTTTGGAAGGAGAGAGTGCATACATGTACACAAAATGAGCACCAGCACAAACAAGAGTCCAACCTAAGCTGCGAAGAGCAATAAAAGTAGATACGTACAATACTTTGAGAGACGACAGACTGCTGATGCCCGTGGGGATCGTATCGAGGCGGTTGTTGGAAATGATCCTAAAGAGCAACAGGTACACTGTTAGAGCAATGGACTACAATTTCTACGAAAGTATCAATTCAAAAATCCAAAACTAAGCAACCACACGCACAGCATCTCGAGCTTCGCGAGCGTCGCGGGGAACATCGTGAGGCCGTTCAGATCGATGTTCTCGAGCATGATGCTTGTCAAATTGGGTGCATTCTTGAAAATGTCGAACGTCGGCATCGTCATGTACACGACCGAGCCTTTGTCGACGAGCGTGTAGTTCTTGAGCTTGTCTCGGATCGGCAGCGTGTCTCCTGAGATCGCCCTATTATCGTAGCATAAGAGATAGATAGATAGATATTAGGCAAGCCCGATGCATGATCACAGACTGGACAGACCAAGATGGCAGGTGTATTTGAGACTCTTGGAACGTACACTTGGGTCGTCGTCGGCGCGAACGCGAGGTCGGAGATCTGCTTGATCCACTCGACGGGCCGCGTGACAACGCGGAAGAACGGGTCCGCCTGCAGGTGCTCGAGCACGTCGTCCCCATAGCCCTGGCCGGAGGTCGTGAGCTGCAGGTTCCACGAGTCGTTCGCGCGGCCGCTGAACGGAGAGAAGCACTCGATCGCGCACTGGACGCCGTTGCCGCTGTTGCTGTTTCCCTGTATACAGACGCTGACTGTAGTGTCATTGTTGCCCCCACTGCCGCCACCACCGCCATATCGCTGCTGGAATCCGGAGCACATGGTCGTGTTCGCGTAATAGAGGCACGGCGAGAAGGCGGTCGGACACGCGCCGAGGCAGTTCATCGTGAGTGTACGCGGCGGCGCGGGGCTCTTGGTGGGGCATGTGAACGCAGCGCTGGCGCTGTCGCCCATCACCATCGTCCACACCACGACTGCAAGCGCGAGCGACGACTGCTGCAGACGCCTCCTCATAGACGACGAAGGAAAGACGCGCCGTCTCTGGTGGTGCGTCATGATTTGTACGCCTTCGTCACGCGTGCTCAGCAGATTGCGGAATGGTGGTGGGTGTTGCATGACGAGCAGCCAGCCAGGCAGACCGACAAGCCTGTTGTTTGGTTGACGGACCGGTCGCCGCTGATTAGAAATGCTGATCCACAGACAGAAAAGGAGGAAGGAGCTTATGGGAAAACAGCAGCGTCGCATGCGCAAGTGTCCACACGATGCGATGCGATGCGATGCCAAGCGGCTTCTTTCCGACGATTGCCCGTCATTCCACAGGTAAAGTGAAGAGGGTGGCACCAGCTGGACCGCGGTCTCCAATACCATTCTGGTTATCACTGAGCAAAAGGTATTAGTTCTAATAGGTGTTTGAAAAAGCAAATCAGTCAGGATGGTTATCATTAGATCTAGCACATTTACACAGGAAACGTATATAAGAGGAATATTAGCGCGCAAGTTGGTGTTGAAGGAAGAAAAGTTCAGTTTCCCACGGGAAGACACATGGCGCACGGATCATTGAAGAGACACCATTTCTACGGGTTTTCTTCAATTGAGGTACTTTTTTCAAAAATGAGACTTGAACGTTTTCAATGACTCAACACACATCATCTTCTCGCAATTAAATTAGTGATAGCGCCTCTATTGCCTTCGTATGCTTCCATGTTCCCTCCCTCAGCGTTTCCAAAGTGCGGATTCACAATCCGCATATGAACCACCTCGAACTTAATGGAAACCTCGCATACTTCATTCATCCAGCGAGATTGAAAACATCGGCCAATCTGTTGTGTGTGTGCCAAGCAAGTGTCATGAGAACAACCCGCTCGAAGCGTATGACAAGCTTCCAGAAAGGGCTCAGCTCAACTTCAGCTTGGGAGAAAGTGAAGGGAGAAGATCAATTGAGATGCAAGATGGCTTCTTATGATGTTCTCTCTCGTACGATGTTGCTCTATGAAACCCTAAATGAATACGCAAAAGCTCCTTTCTTGTCTGTCCTCATACGCCTCTCCTGGACTCTTTATCTCTAGAGCTCAGAGCTCAGAGCTCAGAGCTTAGGCGCTGATGCCCGTGACGAACGGGTTGGGGTTGTCATCCGCTGCAGCCGCCGCCGCGAGCGCGCTCTGCTCCTCCATGAGCTTCTGCTGGCGCTCGATCTCGTCATAGTCGATGTTGGCCAGGATGTAGATGATGATCAGCGAGATCACGCCCATCTTGAGCAGCTGGCGGAAGTCCTTCATCTCCATCGACGTGATCGACGCGAAGAAGATCTTCGGCGCGAACACCAGCAGGCAGAACTGGTCCCACACGAACGCGCCGAGCACGTCCAGCGCCAGGATACCCGTGAGCATGCGCGCAAAGCGAGGGTCCGGCATCGGCACGATCTGCAGCACCTTGTTGAACAGCGGCATCGCCTCCGTGCATAGCAGGAACACGCCCACGATACTGATGCCCAGCGAGTACAGAAGACCCGGGTTCTCTGTCATGCTCTTCATGAACGGACGCCCCTTGTAGTTCACGGCGCACACGCTCACGGTCTGCACGCCGTTGATCAGGAAGATCACCGTGCTCATCACGCTTGGCTTGAACTCACCTGGACGCGAGTGCGTGAAGTCACCTTCAGGAGTGTACTCCTTCGCCAGGTTCGTCAGGTAGATCATGCAGCCGAGATGCAGCGCAAATTGGCCCACGAGACTCGAAAAGAGCGCTGGGTGGAAGATCGACGTCAGCGGACGCACAGGCGACAGGTTCGGCAGCGGCGTCGCGCGACTGAGCGTGATGCTCGCGACTGTTGAGATCATGCCCAGCGCCATCAGCTGCGAGTTCGCGTACTTGACCTTGTCCAGGTACAGCACCGAGAGCGAGTACGAGCTGATGAGGCAGTTCACCGCCAGGATCTGGTACATCTGCATGGTCGTCACCAGCGCACAGCGACCCTGGCGAATGATGTCCACACAACCCTTGATCGACGGTGCGCGCGACGTGAACGGAGACGCGATTGAAGCGTCGCCGAGTTTCACCATCGGCACTTCACCGTCTTCAAAGTCGTCCATGTACTGGTGCATCGCAGCGTTGTTCGCAAAGTTCGCGAATCCCTTGGCACCCGTGCGCTCAGCCTGTAGGCGCTTCCCTTCCTCCGCCTCGCGCTTCGCGAACGCAGCAATAGCCTTGATGCGCGCGAACGACTCGCCGCGGGCCTCACGCTCGCGCACGTCCGCCTCAATGTCCGCCTGCTTTTTGCGCATCAGCGCCTCGCGCTCTTCCTTCGTCGGCACCTTCTTCACCAGCGGACTGGTCTTCTTCACGATCTGCTTCTTCTTCGCTTCTTCCGCAGCGCTCTTCTCCGACACCAGGATCAGTTCCACGTAATCCTTCTTCTCCTTGCACTTGGACATGTCAATCTGCTTCTGCAAGAGACGCTTCTTCAAAACCGACGCATGAAGCTTCATCAGCTCTTCGCGCGTGCTCACAGTCACAACAGTCTCCTTCTGAAACTTGGAGCCGCCACCCGTGATGCTCTTGTCCGCGTTCGCAGAGCCAAAGCCGCCGAGAAGCGCAACACCAATGTGCGCCTGCTTCAGCGCACCCACATCGTTGCCACCGTCACCGCACATGAGCGTGTGGTGGCCGTTCTTCTTCAAGCACGTCAGCACCTTCTCCTTCAGTTCAGGGGTCATGCGCGCAAACACGCGGATGTGGTGCAGGTTCTTCCAGATCACATCGTCGATTTCACCAGCAGCAGCCAACGACTTGCCATTCACGCATAAATCGTACTTGCGCACGAGCACAGCGATGTCCGAGCTCTTGTACGAGTCCATGTTGCCGTCGTCTTCAGCACGCGTCCACACCAGCTGACCCTCCGTCGAGCCTTCGCTCAGAATCAGCGCTGGGCGAGTGACGATGCCCACTTCCTTTGACACGTGCACAGCAGTCAGCGTCGCGTCACCAGTAATCATCGACACGCGGTGGGAACTGTCCTTGAGCATCTTTAAGATCTCGCCACTGTCCTTGCGCACGAGGCACTGGAACGCAGCAAAGCCGGCAAACTCGAGCTCGCTTTCCGCCCAGCTGCGCGGCTTCTGCGCGATGTCATGCTCCGACGGCTTGCCCTCAATGTCCTTGTACGCGAGAGCAAGCACACGCATGCCCTTGCGAGCCAAGTTCTGGTAGGTTGGCCAGTACCACGCAGGGATCGAGTCCTTACGCAGCAAGCTTCCAATCGCTTCTGGACTGCCCTTCACGAGCGAGCGGTAGCGAAGTCCCTTCTCACCCAAGTGCACTTTCGCGACCACGCTCATGCGCTGCAGCTTGGACGCAAAGTGGTTGCGGTGCAAGATTTGCACAAATACTTCCTTCTGCGAAACGTTTGGACCCCAGCGGCGTTCACTTCCGCGCTCCGAGTCGGGCTTCGCCTGGCAGCGGCGCGTCGCAGCGTCATAAGAGAAATCGATCGCGCGGATCGACGCTTCTTCCACCGGATCACCTACCATCTTGCCGTCGATTTGCACCAACGAGTGACAACCAGCGAGCACCAGACTCGAGTCCAAGTTCGACGCAATCATCGGCACGTGACCCAGCACTTCCTTGTTCGTCTTTGCCTGAGGGCTGATCGCGTCTTCGCACACAACACCAACCGCCGTCAGCTGATCCGTCGTCAGCGTACCAGTTTTGTCAAACAGACAGATGTCCACTTTTCCAGCCAACGAGATTCGGAACGGCTCCGTGCAGAAAATCGAGAGCTTCACGAGGTTCAACAGCGCCGAGTTCACCGCCATGGCAGTTTGCATCGGCAGCTCAGCAGGGATGACGCTCGTGATGATCAGCACACAACGCAAGAGCAGCTCAAAGGTGATCTTGCCCTTCTGCGCGATACCGTGACGCAAGACGTAGCCAGACGAGAGCAGCGCGAAGATCAGCAAGAGGAACGCCAGACCATACGCATCCCACGTGCTTCCAGTCACTTTGCCGCTCGAGTACTCGATCATTCGCACGAGCTTGCCCTGCGACGAGCTGAAACCCGTGCGCAGCGCATACACAGTGCATCCGTTGTCAGGTGGCGTTGGGATTTTCTTCTTTGTCGACGAGCTGCCGCTGTTGTCATCGTACGAGACATTCGACGTGTCGCTTTGCATGATCGTGGTACCGCCAAAGAGAACGTGCACCTTGTGGCCGGACTTCATGTCGAGCACTTCCGTCAAGTCGTCCTCGCTCATCTTCGAACCAATCGCTTCCTTCATCTGCGGCACACTCTCGCCCGTCAAAGTCGCTTCATTCATCACCGCAGAGCCGTCCAGGAGCAGGCAATCGCACGGCACCGAGTTATCCGCATCACCCTCGGTCTCGCGTCTCACCGACACAATGTCGCCAGGCACGATCAAGTCCGAGGTGATTTTCACCCACTCGTTCTTGCGGAACGCGTACAGCTCGCGCGCCTGGTTGCCCATGCCGCGAAGCGTCTGCAAGTTCTTCAGTCGACTCATCACCGTCACGCCTTCAAACATGAGGATCATCGCGAGTGTGAACAGCGAGTATTGCCAGTATTCGTCCAGCATGTACAGACACACGCTGAACACTTGGAAGACCGTCAGAGGCTCAAGCAGCTGCTGCTTGAACATGTCGACGAAGTTTGGCTGCGGGATGCTGAATTCGTTCTTGCCGTGCAAGTCCAGTTGGTCGGCGATCTCCTTCTCGGACGCGAACCCCTTGCACGAGATATACTCCTTGATCTGGTTCGACGTAGGCGCCATGAGCTTGCGGAACGTCACGTTGCCCTCGGCGTCCGCCTCAGCCAGGTACTTGCGCTTCTGGAACACGAAGAACGGCTTTGGCTGACTGCCGTCCGCTCTCTTTGGCGGGTGCTCGAGCTTGATGATGCTGCTCTTGCCCTTGAACGAGCGAGGCACCACGAGCACAAACGTCGCGTCTTCGATCTTCTGCACTGGCGAGTACTTGATGTACGCGAGCACGCTGACCGACCACACCTGGAAGAGCACCATGAGTCCGTGCGTGATCACCGTCCCCAGCAGGAAGAGCAGCGGCACGATCGCAGGCAGGAACGGGTTGGGCAACGGCGGCCCTTCCTCCTCCTGCTTGAGCAGCTCGGTGTAGTTGATGCTGGACGAGATGTCGCGGACCGAGCCCTGCGAGAGCGAGGCCGCCGCAAGGCCCGTGAGCAGACCGTCGTCGACCGCGCCATCGCCGCCCGCCGCTTGCGGGATGAGCACGCCGGACTCCTCCAGCTCGCGGATCGCCTGCGCGTACGGCTCGCCGATCGTGAGCACGCAGTGGTAGAGCGAGTAGGCGTAGAGGAAGAGGAACGGCACGTGCTCGAGCCCGTAGCCGAGGTTCATGGGGTTCACGCGCCGTCTGTGCAGCGAGAGCTTGCGGATGGACTTGCCCGTCCATTGCGGGCCATCCGCCTTAGCCATGGTGTCTGTCCCCTGGGTCAAGAGAGAGAGAGAGGCGTGTACGTCGGCGCCTTCTCTTGCTGCTGTCTTCCGGAGGCTTTTTGGCTTGTGAGAGGGAAGAGAGGGGGAGCGCGGGGTTTGGCTGCGTGGCACACGCGGTCACTTTTGAGCCACGTACTGTAGCAGACGCAATGATGTATTTTTGTTGTACATCACTGTGCTCCAACATCAACATGCTTTTACTATGTCCGACTGAATAATCATGTTAAAAATCGTACGCAACTGTACTTACTCAAACCTTTTCACGACCATCACTCTGGACTTGCCTTGAAAGTCAAACAAACGAGGAGCTCAGCTATCAAAGCTATCACAAACGCGAGCGAGCCGACGTGGACGACAACGACGCAGACAAGAGGAAGAACGGACGCTTTACGAGAGAGAGAGAGACGAACAGCAAGATGATGCACGAAGAAGTGGCGATGGCAGCGCCGTCGAGACCAGCCGCGAAAGTGGAGAGCGTGACGTCAGCACCGCCGTCCGTGAGCCGCAGCTTGAGCGCGCTGAGTAACTTGAGCATCAGCGAGTTCGCGGTCGCAGCCAAGAGCGAGCCGCAGCAGAATGCCAAGCAACCAGCGAAGAAGAGCGCGAGCGTGAAGAAGCAGCGCAACGCCAGCAAAAGTAACAACAACGTCAGTGCTTCAAGCGTTGCGAGTGGTGGGAATGCGTCTACGGCGAGTAGCAAGAGCAGTTCTGGTGCAAGCAACCAAGGAGCAGCAAAGCGCAAGGCGGCGACGACAGCGAAAAGCAAGAGCAGCGGTAGCAAGGCAAAGAGCGCAGGCAATAGTAGCAGTTCAAACAATGCAAAGGAGAGCAATGCAACGCCAACGTTTGTACCAGCGCACATGCCAGTGTGGCTGCCCGACATAGCACACGTCAACGACACAGCGATCCCGATCACAGAAAGGTACGGGTATATCCAGTTGCATTGCTTTAGCAATCTGCACGTCTCTCCTAACACACGATATGGTATTTGTGTTGTCACGTTATAGGCTTGGCGCGGAAATGACCAGCTACTGCAGTTATACCAGTGAGATTGTTGCAAGTCTGCAAAAGTCGATCAACGATGCGATTGCGCACATCTCAACATGCGTGCAAGCGATTTGGCCCGAAGCGACCGTCACGTGCTTCGGTTCGTTCGCGAGTGGGCTGTGGCTCCCGTCCAGCGATGTCGACGTTGTGGTGATGGGGATCTCAAATGAGAACGATCCGGATGTGAAGACCCGATTCGTGCTGGGGATCAAGGAGCTGCAGCAAATCGCAACGCGACTTCGCAAACAGAAGTGGGTGCAGCGGATCGACGTGGTCGGGAGCGCAAAAGTGCCCGTTGCAAAGCTCGTGCTCGCAGAGAACGACCTGCGCGTCGACATCTCGATCGAGAACCTTCACACTCGCCACGGCATCGATGCGAGCGATATGGTGCGCGAGTATGTGACCGCGATGCCAGTGCTGCACTCTCTGATCGTCGTGGTGAAGCAGCTTTTGCGGGAAAAGGGGCTCAACAACGCGTTCACCGGCGGTCTGAGCTCGTACGCCGTTGCACTCATGGCGCTCTACTTGATCGAGCGACAGGGGCTGACAGAGGCGTCCGGTCCCGAGGCGCTCGGCCAGCTGCTCATGGATTTCCTCGAGTTCTACGGCATGACGTTCGACTACGCGACCACGGGGATCTCGCTCAAGCCTGAGGCATTTGGCGAGTATTTCCTTGCGCCGCACCTGCTGCTGAGCAATGGCGTGGCGCTCATGCCGCAGCTCGTGCTCGACGACCCCGTGTACCAGGATGGCCAGCACAACGCAGCAGCGGGGGCGTTCGCGATCGCGCGCGTGATCGCCGCATTCGAGAACGCGTTCTACGCGGTCTCGTTCCACCGGCCGTCCAAGTTCACGCCCACGCCGCTGTGCCAGTTGCTGCACTGGTCGGGCCACACGTCGCCTCCCACCGCAGGCTAAGAAGGAAACGAAATGTGAGGTGATAGATATACTTTGCTGCTGTAGAAAAGAAATGGGTGAAGAAAAGCTGTTTGTTTGTTTGGAGAGAAGGCAAGGCCAGAAACACTGAAGGAAGGCTCAGACTGTTTGTAGGCTGTGGTGCCGCTCAGGAGGAAGATTATACTACTTAGAAGAGATATTACATAGAGAAAGAGATCAAGAGAGGCTAACATGCAGATACGCTTGATCGAATTCGTTTGTGGCTGACCCATCAAAGCAAGAGGTCAGCCACCTGACTCTGAGGCAAACTGCGTCATCTCTTGCTGGATGCGCTTCTCTTCGTCGCTTTGGTCCTGCAGGACCGCGCCAAACACCTGCGCGCTCATGAACTCGTCGTAGTCCAAGTACCAGACCGTGAGCGCGAAGCGGTTGCGGTAGAAACACGGCGCCACTTCGTGCGGCACCCTCTTGTCTGAGAAGAAGAGCAGCAGGCGGTCCATCAACGGCTGGACCTTGGACTCTTCTTCATATTCATCATCCAAGTCTACTCTCTTGTGGGGCTTAGATGGAAGGTGAAGCTGGAGTTCACCCCCATGGGATCCAATTGGCATTCAGATACAGAATCGCAGTCAGCTTTCGTCCATTCTTGTTCGGGTTGTCCCAGTGCTTCGTGTACCGAGCACCATTGCCGGAGTAGCACGCCGCCGTGGCTTTCTTGCGGAGCAGCGATGCTGCACCAAGCTCCATATTATAGAATGGCAGCCGCTCCAGGACGAGGCGGTCCATCTGACGAAGCGCTTGGCGTATAGACTCGGGGCAGAAAGCGTCGTGCTCGTCCACCCAGAGTATGTAGTCGCCGCGGACATGCTCCATTTTGCACCGGAAGTTGCGACCCGCATTCCCATCGGCGAGTTCTCCGAGCTTAAAGCCCGTGGCAGTGCCGTCTGGATTGCAGCGAGACGCTAGATACATGCTCTCAAGGTCCTGCTGGACACTCGAGCTCAGTGGCGACCCTAGAAAGCCATTCAGGACTGCGAACGAACTGCTTTCCAGCTTGGAGTCGAGCATTCGGAGCTTCTCATCGGATGGCAGAGATGGAAGCAGCTTGTCGCCATCTTTACTAGCAATTGTAGCTTTAGGAGCCAATTTCCCATCTCTAGACATTGAAATTGGTGATGGTGGGGTGGTGGGGGGGGGGCAAGCTCCACCGTG
>JAADVN010000323.1:0-21847 GCA_023335535.1 Globisporangium spinosum | reverse complement strand
CCGCTGCTCTTCAACTTCGAGGAGATCCACGGCGGCTCGCCATGGGGTGCGGGCTCGTACGCGGGTCCAGACGGCTCTCGCCAGCCGTCGAAGCTCGAGCTGGACGTCGCGAAGGTACAGGGCGAGTCGTTCGCGCAGGTGACCAAGAAGCTCTCGGCCTAGACACACAACCCAGCAGTCGATTTGTATCTGTATTTCTTTTCGTGCTGAAAAATGCCGCGAGCGACTGTAACATCGAATATACCTGTAGTGGACTTGCAAGGTTCTTTTACACTTTGTGTACCTGTGATTATGAAGTGTGAGCTGCTTCACATAGCAGGAAATCTGCCAAAATCGTCTCTCAAAGACTCTGTCGCGTGATACGGAAGATTGGGCTGTGTGTGACACTGAATGACAAATCTATAGACACGAGCAAATGCGTCAGTGGAGAGTCCTGCCACTCCATGTTGAGTGCTTATTTTGATTCTGACTCCGCGAACCCCAAATGCGACGTCGTGCGAGAACAACAGCAGCTCTGCTTAAACCTCTGTTCCGAGCTGAACGAGTGAGAGCAGCAAGCGCCCAAGAGCATAGCGGGAAGCTCGCCTCGTGTGAAACTCGTGCAAGTGTCGACAGAGAGACAAAACAATCATGCGCAGGAGACGTGGGGCAGGTTGCAGCGCGAGTACTGGTATTGTTCTTCTAAGTGGCGAATGTATCCATCTCATCCGATGGGTGCTCTAATGGGGCGAATCCCAGTATTTATTATATTAACTATAATCAGTACATGTCGAATGTTGGAAAAGTTTCCCGCCTTTGACGTCGAGCAATTGTAATCAGCGAGAGCACCCACAGCACAGCCCGCTGCAATAATGCAGCAGCTGGTTCGTCATATAGGTTCCAACTGGAGAACGAAGGGCCAAGCAGATGAGCTTCGCAATGTGAAAGCCCCTGCAGCAAGCGTCCGTGTGTACGTACGTGCGTACGCGTCGCGTACTGCTCACTGCTCAGTCGACTAAAGCTGCGGCAGCCGCTTGTTCTAAAGCGAGAGTGTGTTGGTATTTTTACACCCGCAAAGGTAAGAGCTCTTCCGCTCGAATGGCGAAGATACAGAGATGAGCTCGCGCCCCGCCACCACTTCCACCAGCAGTAGCAGTAGCAGCAGCAGCAGCAGGCGCGAACGCTACCGGAGAGCGGCGACGCGCACCGGGAGCTCGAGGCGTACGCGCTGCTCTCCGCCAAGTGCTGCGAGACCAAGGAGCTGCAGAACAGCGTCGGCGCGCTGCTGTGCGAGAAGCAGTCTCAAAGGCTGCTAGACGCCATGTTTGAAGACATCCAGGCGACCGACAAGACGATCTGCCTCGTCGCGACGCGCCTCATCTGCCATGTCGCGTACGAGAACCTGCTCAACCAGGACAGCATCGTGCAGCTCGCGAACAGCTTCTCGGTCGGCTGGATTCACGTGTTCTCGATTCCTCAGTCCTTCCAGGCGCAGTACGATAGTGATTACGTGGCGTCCGCTCGACCACAGACGACGCGCGGTTTTCGAGAATTCCTGAAGAGCACGGTCGTCAACAGCTACGCGCGCATCTACAACCATGTGAGCAGCTACTACAGCGGCGGCTGTCGCTCTTTCCTTCCGCTCTCATGGCAGTTTCCAGACGTAAACACGCAGCAGGAGGGCGTCCCGGACCCGGCGAGCCACTTGATCGGACTCTACCTCGTGCCGCGGCAGGCGCAGTTTCCTGAGTAGGACGATTTCTACAGCGACGAGCTGCTCGGAGCCATGAATGCGGACGACATCAACAGAATCCAGAGAGTGCACAGAAGCTTCATGGCGGTTGCAGCGCAGTGAGGCGGCGGCAAAGTGCTCAAGTCTGTGCTTTCGAGAGCGTTCAACAGTGAAGGAGACGAGCAGTGGGCGTTGGGAGTAGACGCACACGCACACGCTAAAGGTGACGCGGTTGGAGGTGTGAATCAGTCGATCAAGTCCATTTTCCAATACTTTGTCCGGGAAACAACTACCAGAGCCTCTGGAGAACTTGGCGCATCTGCTGTTGGTGCTGCTGATGGTGATGATCCCAGTCTGATGGACTGGAACGAAGTGCTCGTGTACTGTTGCATGAAGATCAACGCGGAGAAGCTGCGAGCCGCGTTTGGAGCCGAGATGCTCACGCTTCTCGTTGAAATGTTCCGTCAGCTGTCGCTAAATACCGTGTCAACAGATAATGCAGTCCACTCTCACGTGCGGTGTGCAGTGGGACGTACGTCTGGGAGGCAATGCTCGTGGGGGCGATCCAGAACCACCCAAAGCTCCCTGAGGCTCTCAAGCGACATGTTGCCAGTTTCCAACGCGGTCTCTACCAGCGCGACGATCTCCATCCGTCTGTTTTACAGCGTCTCGCCTGCGAAGACGAGAGTCACTTGAGAGAGCCCTGGCGGCATCTACTCCCACTCCGCCTGGACCAGATTCAGCCGCTGAGCTGGTGTCTCTTTCTCACACAATGGCAAGTCGCTGCCAACACTTGTCAGGTGCTCGACAACCCGCAGCGCCACGCCACGATAGTGTGCTCCGTGTCCAGCATCCACCGGAGCATGGTGTCCATGGATCCGCGCAGCTTCGAGTCTGGACGAGCTGCGACAAGAGCTACCCAACATCTATCGATCGCAGCGTGACATCACCGAAAGAGAGAGCACCATCCCAGAGGCGTCAGCCGAGGAAGACGTGGACTTTGAGAGCAATTTCATCGGAAATCATCAAGTAGACTGGAGAATTCGTCAGTTGTACGGCAACGATGCACGCTCACCCACAAGCCAAACAGAAACCGACGATGCACAAAATGGCTAACTCGCTCACTATCTCAAAATCTTCCAAAGGGTGCAGCAGTCGTCCTCGAACCTTGATAAGCTGAGTCTCCAGCAGCTCCAGGAAAAGCAGACAGCGGCCTCCAAGTTGCAGGAGTCGGTCGCAATCAACAAGAAGAGGTAAGCTCCCATCCATGCTTTGGCTGGTGGCTGCTATAACTTTTGTCTTCACACTATCAGTTGATCCACACATATATATTGTAGACTCGCAGATGAAGCCAAGCGGAAGCGACTGGAACTTGAAGCGCGACTCCGAGAAGAAGAGAAGCTCGAGGAGTTCGAACGCAAGGAAACAGAAGCGCGCTCAAGTATCCACCAGAAACAGACTTCTCACCACGATCTGGCGATGCGGCGCCGGCAGTAGCATCAAGCCCAGGACGAGACGAAACAGCAGGCGCTGATGGCGCAGATTGAGCTTGAACAGCTCGAGTTCCGCAGACTCATGGAGGCGAAGCAGCTGCAACAGCAGACGACGAAAAGAGCGCCTCAGGAAGAGCCAATTGCGCCTCCGTTCAGACCAAGACCAGCATCAGCGTCATCCTCGCATCGTCCTGCCTCGAAGCGACCTCTCTCTGCGCGTAACCCATCAATCGCAGCAGCAGTAACACCAGCGGTGCCCTCGCCCGAGCTTCTTCGCCAGCGGGCTCAAATGTATGGAGACGTGGTCTCGAAGATCTATCCTGCGGAACCCTTGAGACACCCGCAGCCACCGCCGCTGCGAATTCGTCGTCCATGCAGTCTCTTTACTTGGTGCGCCGTTTCTCGAATTTCCGCAAGCAGAGCGCAGTCGCGAGCAACAACATGGACTCGGACCAGCAGCAAGACCAGCAACAACAAACAACACACAGCGAAAAGCGTGAGTGGAAGTTCCATAGCAGTACCAGCAACAACAACACCATCAACCAACACTCCACGTCTGTATTGGCGTGTGATGAAGAGCAGGGGGCATTGAAAGTGGACGGCATCTCAAGCGCCTGCACCACTCTGGTGATGCACAATGCAGCGCTCGCAGTCTCAGAGCGCATCAACATCTCGACGATCCCAGCACCAGCTGTCGCGGAGCCTCACGTGCCAGCGTACGCCATCGAAGCGCAGTACTCGGTTCTGGACACTCGTCATAAGCAGAAGTTCTGCGAGCGCTTCAACCTCAAGAGCATCAGCCACCGACTCTCGTACACAGTGCTCAAGCAGTTCACAAAAATCGTGCGGCGCGATACAACGTGGGAGAATTTCCATGAAGCCGCCGCAAGGTCCAACGGCGGGCGGCCAGGTGAGAAGATCCAGCACGCAGACTTCATTCTTGTGGCGCAGCAGCTCGGGATCTCGCTCTCGGCGAAGGAGCTGCTGCTGGTGGCTCGCCGACTGGACGAAAAGAAGAATGGATTTGTGGACTGGGAGAGCTTCTACGTGTGATGGTCGGCGCAGTATGAAGACACCTTCGTGCCATCGCGGTCCTCGTAGACCCTAGTGTTGAAGTCAAGAACAACAATGAATGGAAACAACAGCGCAATGGGAATGATGAGGGGGTATTATCCTATTTAGTTGGATGTACACGGAAGAAGCCTCTGCTGCCAATCACTTGCCGGAAGATAGCTAGGAGCTCCATCACTCACTCACTCACTCACTCACTGACGAAGAAGACGCCTCCCATCTCCGTTCTGGATCGGCACGCACTGCTTGTACACCTGCCACGTGGGCTCGTGCAGTGCCAGCCAGTAGAACGTGAGCGTGCATTTGCCCTTGCAGAGCGAAAAGTTGACCGGGATCGACGCCGGGAAGCCCGGGAACAGCGCGCGGCAGTCATCGCCGTGGAACGCGCGCGTGTTGTCGATCCAGATCTCACAGGGACCGTGGTGCGAGCTCACAAAGCCCTCGTGGTACTCGTCGTTGCGGAATTCCATGGTGGACAAGCGCGAGACGTCGACGACAGGTACATCGAGGCGGCTGTTGCCGCAACCTGGGGCGGCAGGGTCCAACAATGCCTTGAGCGAAGGGTACCCGGCGGCTCTGAACCCGGCGGTGAACTGCTGCGTGTTGTCTTCAGGCGAGCCGTTCCACTTGCGTCCCTGGAACGCCGGGTTCACGCTCTGCGAGAGCGTCGCCGAGTAGCTCGTCTTGGTGTATGAGTTGGTGTACGAGGCTTTCGGAACCGAGATGTAGCCGTGAGCTTCCACCTGCAAGGTGGTGGTGGCAGCAGCACCCAGCAGGGCCAAGAGAACCGCAGACGAGAAGGAGCCAGGAGCGAACATGGTGACGTGAGTGGCTTGAGGCGAGCTGTTGGTGGTGGTGGACTGAGCCTAGTGAATTTCAGAATGGGGGAGTTGCTCCTGCTGCTGCCAGACGAAGAGAGGAGCTCAATCCCACAACAAGAGGACCGCCAGACCTCCTGGTGGTTGTGGTAGCGAGACTTTAGGAGTCTTCCGCTCTACTTGTACAAGCAGGTGGCTCTGTTTTGTCTGGGGCGTGGCTCTAAAAGCTCAAGAGTTCCCTGTTGCACGAGTGCTGCAACGTCTTCGGAAGCCATTGAGGACATGCGGAAAGAAGGATGATCGAGTGTTTGACGCACATGCACGTACGTGACAGGCCCTCCAGCATCGGTCTCTGATGTGCGCACGAATGAGAAAAAAAGTGAACGTTGTTGCATACGGCTCGCAGTTCTTTTAGTCAATCGCTGACGCTTGTTTGGGTTGCACTCGCTCAGGTGATTTCAGAACGTCGATCAGCACGAACCTCGGGCGCTCGTGGTTGTCGTAATTCACTCATAGAGACAACGGCGCGTCATGGGAAGCAGTGGACAGCAAGGATATTCCTGGAGACACTGGTTACCAACATCCTGATTCTGATATGCGTGTCATTACCCGCGATCTGCCAGTAGTCGCACCCTTGAAGAGGTGCGCTGTTCCCAAGTTACGGAGATGCGATCTTTGCGAGATGGTAATGGACGCCATGGCCGAGCTCGAGCGTGGAGACGGTGCGTGGGAGAACATTTAGGTGCGCTTGCGTGGTGGTGTGTGCGTCTAAGCCGACTACAACACTGATGGGTTTCTCTTGTTGCTGTGTGTACGACAGGTGCTTTGCAGAGAGTTCATGAAGCTCTGGGGTGCGGTCGCCGACAAGAAGAGCCGAAGTGCGAAGAATGAGCAGCGACTGCGGGTAAGAAATGTGTCTTTACTGTTTGTTGTCGCGGCGCTGGAGCTGCTGCTGTACTGTAGGTAGCTAACTAGTTATCTGTATGCGTGTTGTAGAATTTAGAAAGCGGGTACGCGAATAAAATTGACTGCGAGAGCTTTCACAAGCAGCAGGCGTATGTAGAGGCGATCGCTCGCGCGGTGAACGCTCTCAGCGAGGAAATGCGCAGTCGAGATGCTCGAATGCTCGAGTTCGAGTACGTATTCTGGTCGAGGAAGAACAGAATAAGAGTGGGCCGAGTTAGTCTGACATTCAAGCACCATGCTACTCTACAGGGAGAACACAAGTGCTCAACTCCAGGCATCACTCGATACGGTTCAGGACGGGTTCCAGAGCCAGCTGGCTGAGATCGAGTCCAACTTTATGGCTCGTGCCAGCGAAGTGCAGGAGTCGTGCAGCACGATGCTGGTGAAAATCGAGAGGCAACTGGAGCTGCTCGAGGAGGAGCTTTCGATTGTACGTGAGCATGCTGCTTGCTTTCATCGCGCTGCTTGGTGATCAAGACATCACTAATGGTGACTCTGTATTCGATGTAGCTGGTCACAGTGATAGACAAGAAAGCAGACATTGAGAGCGTGAGCTCGAGCTTCCTGGCGCAGAAGAAAGCGACCGACGAGGCGATTCGCCAGCGGGTAATTACGAAAGCTTCGCTTGCTGGATCCTTGGGGATATACTATGATCCCTTGAGTTTGTGCTGACGGGTGTGTAAATGTGAAATTAAGAGTGCAAGAAGGCTGCATTCGACAAAGAGGTCCTCGCTGTTCACGATTTGCTGCGGCGCCAGCACAGCATCGTAGAAGCGCGACTCGACGATGCACTCGCTCAAGCGGAAGCGTTCACGGACACGCAACTTCAGGACAGAATCCGAAATATCAGAAAGCTCCAGGAAAAGAAATGGCTTGAGTCCAAACGGGATTGCGAAGAACGAGTCTCTCGGCTTGCAGGCACACAGGAAGAGCGGCTCTCTCAGTTCGAACTCAAACTTTCCCAGCAAATTGATGATAAACTGCAAAGCGCTGGTGCTGCTGCTGCCAACGATACAACAGAAACCAAAGCCTGGCTGCGTGAGGCTCAGCAAGAGCTCGTTCAGTTGCAGTGGATGCAGCAGGTCTAGGAGAGCAGTCTTCGGGGTGAGCAGGAACAAGCACATCAGCGAATGAGAGAGGACTTGGAGCATCAGGTTCATTAGTTTGGCTTGTACTTTTCCACATTGCTTCTCTACACAGCGTAGAGACTTGAGTTTCACTCACAAAGGGTTGTTCGTTGACACTGTTGTAGCTGCTGGTCTGAAAGGAATCCGTCTCCAAGGACTGGACCTTGCTGCAAAACCAAGTCAACGAAGGGAAAACAATATCTGAAGCGATGGACCGACTGCGAGAAGACCACATGACGCTGAAAGCCGTATCAGAAGAGCTGCGAGCGGATTTTGCGAACGCCTCCATAGCTCTACGAGACCTGGAGCACAGTTTACAAACCCACTCACAAGCGAAAATGCAAGAGCTACAAGCCCAGCTCTCGGACGAAATCGCCAAAGCGCTGCAGCTGATGGAGACGACAAGAAACTTAAGCTGTAACTTGATGCTTACAACGAGAAGCTGGGTGAAGTGGATCAGGTCGTCAAGCTCGTGTGCAAGCAGCTGATTCAGAACACGTCGCAGCTGCAACTTGTCCGGAAAGAGCAGCACGCGAGACGACAGATCCACATGGCAGAGGAACTCGTGCTTTACACGTAGGAGCACCTGCTTCTCAGCACCAGCGAAGAGCAGGAGGAGCTGGATGAAGATGGCGAAGAAGACGAGCAAGAAAACGCACAGCCTTCACGTAACAATAGCAACGCGGCACCGACAGAAGGCACTGAAGACCACCATGGTACAGACGAGACAATGCTGCAGTAACTCCGCTCGCAGCACGAGACGGTAAGACACGCTATCCAAGACAAATTACGTCATTATCAGGAGGTTTTACAACAGGAATAAAAAACGCGGCAGCGAGTACACCAGCTTTGCTTTTACGATGCGTGCGTGCGTGCGTTGCGATCAGTGGAACGAGCTCGAAAGATCTCCGTCAAGCGCGCCATCCAGACCGTTCGACAACGAACCTCGCGACGCCGTGGCACTCGTGGCCGCGGCAGGAGTGAGCGACAGGTCCATCATGGCGAGCAAGTCGGTAGACGGAGGCGTAATCTCCAGACGCAGCGACGCCTCCACGCGCTCTAATGTGTGCAGCAGCAGCTCCTGTTCCTGTTCGTACGTGAAGCCATCCTCACTTCGGTTTTCCAGTTTCGCGATGATCTCTTCGTTTGAAACGTGCATCGAGGACACCGAAGACTGGGGCGGCTGCAGGACTGTCATCGTCGCGGTGAAGTGCTCGTTCATCTTCTGCTCGCTTAGTCCGCTCTGCGACGCGCTCACGATTTCGTTCTTGCGCTGCACGGCCTGCTCCGCCTCCAGCGGTTCCGGGACTTCACTGATGTCGATGAACGCCTGCGCCGCGTTCTCGACAATTGCGCTGAGTCTGTCGTTCTCGTTCAGGATGATGCTCTTGCTCCCAAAAGCATTGCCACTAGGTCGTCCGTTGCTGTCAACGCCGCCCTGGAGGTCGCCGTTCAAGTCCACGTGCTTCTCGAGCTCCAGAAAGCGCTGCAGCGATGGGTCGCTCAGACTTTCAGGCATCATGAGTACAGATTCTAAAATGTTGCGCATCAAGCAAAAGTCCACATAGGTTAGCCGATACATGATTGGTACTCTTTCAAAAACGCTCAAGCAAAGAATGAGGACATTGACCCACCTAGATACGCCTGAAGACTCACTTGGCGCTTGGCGAGGAAGTTGGGGTCGAATCTGTGGTGGTGGCACATCCAAAGACATACACAGAAGTCAGCCACAACATTCGCAGTACTCTAAACCATGAAAAATATAGGAGTGCACGTGGGAAGGGAATCCTCAAAGCAGCAACGCAGAATGTTTTGCACGTCCGGAGGCCGATACAGAAAGCGAGCCAATAACGCAGGAAGCAGTGAGGCGAGGCGAAGCGAAGCGACGGGTAAAGTAGAGGCAAGCGCGAGGCTTCCGGAATTGCGACTCGCGCGTTGGTCGGAAACGTATCTTCAGATAAGATCAAGCGATTTGGCATTCATCACCGCTCGCAACGTATGTTTGTCTGCCTCATCACCAAGCAAGAATGCCCAGTAACAACAGACAAACCGACGCACGCGAGCGACTCCTCTCCTTCGTGTCAGCAGGTTTCGTCCAAGCGCGAGGAACTCGACAAAAGTCCACGTCATCTCTCTCACTCTCTCTCTCTTCAACCCCACCTGCACCGCACTCCCACTGGTCTCGCCCTCCCACGCCACCGCCGCTTTCAACCAAACAGGGCTACATTTGCCATGTGCACGCGCATGTCTGGACGCATCCTCTTCATCATTGAATTCCCCTCGTGCTCGCTCTCCTACTCATATCCAAATCACGCAAACGTACCTGCCAAACCACTGCTTCTCGGGCAAGCGCGCTTCAACGAGGTCGCCAAAGCTCCGCGTGAGGCGCGAGTGGAGTTGGTCAAAGTCGCTGAATCGGCGCGAGATCAGCCACACCTCGGCATTGCACGAGATCTGCACACACACACAAGGCGAAGTGAATAGAATGGAGGTGAGTATGAGCACAGCATCAGCGTAGCTTGTCGACTCTCGTGTTTGCAGCGGACCTCCCTCCCTATTTGAAGACAGATAGATAAGGAGATCAAGAAAAAGAGAGAGGGGACGGTGCGCACACGCACCTGCACGATGAACTCGGTGTGGTCGCCCACGGACTCGTAGCCCGTGACGATCGCGCTGACGTTGAACATCATCTGCATCTCGCTTCCTCCTCTCGTCGCCTTGTGCTCTGCGCTCTCGATCTCGTTTTGCTTGTTGGCTTTGTCTGTTCTTCTGGTTCGAGGCGCTTTCCCGCGTAAAGTTCGCACTCGTTGTGCAATCAGCCCGAATAAGTTCATCTCAAACATGCATTTTTATCAGCAAATCTATAAAAAAACGTTTTGTTTGAAATGAAAACTGGCTGTTGAACTTCAATTTGTTATGGGAAGAGAGAACCAGAAAGTCAAAAGGCGTGCAAGATCCAAAAGCTCCAAAGCCGAATAAGAGAGAAAGAGAGCGTGAGAGAGGCAAGCAAGCAAGCACTCCAGCAACAGAATGGACGCGCATCACCGGACGGTGGTGGCCGTGGACCTGGACCACACGCTCGCCAAGCTGCTGGAGAGTGCGCTCGAATGGCACAACGCTGAGAAAGACACCAAGGTGCGTCCACTTTTGACAGCGACGCGTGCACGTTTCTGTCGCAGACATGAGCGCCAACATGTGAAGTGGTTTTGACCGACTCCAGTTGTAATGGCAACTATGTGTCTATCACGCTTGTACGCGTGCTTGCTTGCTTGTGCTGTGCTAGCTCTCGGTGCAAGACGTCAAGAGCTCGAGCTGGCAGAGCGTGTTTGGTGGATCGAAGAAAGAGTCCGATGAGAAGCTGCTGGATTTCTACCACTCGCCGCATTTCGCCACTAAAGTGGACGCAGTGGCCGGGGCGCAGGAAGTGCTCAAGCCGCTGCGCAAGTTCTTCTTCTTCGTCGCCGTCACGGATCGTCCGCGCGTGGTTGAGAAGCAGACGCGCGAGTGGCTGGATGCGCATTTCGCCGGCGTATTCGACAAACTCGTGTTTGTGGACGAGGATACGGGCGAAGACATGATCCCGCGCAAGAAAGAGCTCTACGACGACTTCAAAGTGAAGATCGCAGTCGGATCGGACCCGAACATTCTGCCAAAGGCGGCGGAGGATGTCGGCCACGCTATTCTCGTTGGCTCGGTTCCGTGGGCGGAGGCCAGTGGCGCAGGGTCCAAGATCACAAAGGTCTCGACAGACTGGACGGAGGCAAAGGAGGCGTTCGAAAAGATCATCGCGGAGCTGGATTTGAAGCCTGCTGAGCGGGTGTATTCTGGCCCAAAGCTGTCCAAGTACACGGACGATCTCGTCACCGTGTCCATCCGAAAGCCCGCAGGTGTGTTCTCTCGAGCTGCTGTTCGTCTTGTTGCTTGTCTTGGCATCTAATTGGTCAATCGTGTGTTTCTTGCAGTGTTCTATGCGAATATCATCAACTCCAAGTTTATGGTTCAAAAGCAGGAGACGATCCGGCTCCAGGCGTCGGAAGCAGCGATCACGACCGCCATCCAGATCGCGGAAATGCTGCGACTCCAGAACAACGCGGTGACGTCCAAGATCTTCACGCGCTACGTGTTCCGACGCGCCAAGGGCTCTGGCGGCTATCGCGTGCCGAAGCTGGAGATCGTTTTGCAGAGAGTGCCGAAGATCACTTGAGAAGTCCAGAGAGAGAGAGAGGTGGAATGGTGAAGTAGCAAGTGCAAGCTTGCTGGTGTCATGCAGTGCTGCAGGAAGAGGTTGCGAGTCCGCCATCCATTGCAAGTAGTAGTCGTAGTAGTCGTAGTAGTCGTAGGAGGTAGCAGTTAGCACCGCCCATGTGAATAGCAGACAGTTGTGAATGGTGGGACACCAAAAGCTTTTTTTTCCCAGTATGTATCGGTCTATTACTCGCAGTCACAGCACAGACAGCTGGATTATCTCTGCTCGGAGGACGAATCAGCCGACTGCTGTCGGAGGAGCTCTTGTTGCTCTTCGTGGCGCTGCTGGCGGCGCTCGGCCTCTGTGGCGGTCACGATGTCGTCTGCGCATGGACAAACGATAGAGACAGAGGTCATCGGATCAGCAAAACCTGTTGCTCTCGTGTTCGTTTAGCTCGGCTCAGAGTAGCTTCGAATTCAAGCACAAACACAATGACGTACAGAAGCCGGTCTTGACCATGAAGGTCTCCATGGCCATGCCCGTGACGAAACAGATCGGCATGATCTTCTTGAGGATCGGCGCGAGCGGGATGCTCGACGCCAGCGGCTTCATGCTGCCTTGCTTTGCTTGCTTTGTCTTTCAAAAGCGCATTTCCACTCGCTCGACGCAAAAATAGCGTGGGTCACATCATCTGTCCCATCAATTCATTTTCAATGAGTGAGATCACTCAAATGAACTTGCCAATTCATTTTTGCAACCGCAAGTCAAATATGAATTGCGGCGCCGTTTAACAGCGCAATCTGACGTTTCTGTTCTGCATCCAAACGAACGGACACGAGACAAAACAAAATACAAAAATGGTGGACGGCGGCCGCAGAGGCTGCAACGGCTACCGCTGCCTCGACCGCGACGTGTGCTACACCTACGACGAGCTCACCAAGACCACCACGCGCGCGCACGACAGCAGCTGCTGCGGCGAGATCGCGAACGACGAGGACGTCCAGTTCCAGTACCGAGACAAGGACGGGAAGCTCCAGTTCATCAGGTAACGCTACAAGCATGTCATGTTAGCTCTTCGATCATCTGTCAACGCCAGCAGCCCTACTTGACATCTCATCACTATTGCGTTTGTTCGTTGCAGCGCCGATGAAGTGCAGGAGCTGATGGGGTGCACATTCACCAGCAAGCTGCTCTTCCAGCGCACGTCGCTGCTGGTCAACTACGCCTTCTGGGGCTTCGCGGACTGCGTGATTGACGGCTTCGATCAGATCCCCGTACAGGCGATCCAGTCGAACGAGGTGTCGTCGAAAGTCGCGATCGGCCACGTCGCCTCCCTCGCGGATGTGGAGAAGAACCCGCTAGGACTCTTTGCAGTGGAAGACATCGCCACGCTCACGTTCCTCGGAGAGTACACGGGCGTGCTGCAAGTGCACAACGACGGCGTCAACATGTTTGATCCGTACGGTGTATCGTACCCGTCCGTGTACGAGTACGGCGATCTGTACGTGAGCGCCTCGGAGTACGGCAACGCCATCCGCTGCATCAACCACAGCTTCAGTCCGAACGCGCGCTTCGTGCCGATGATCCAGGGCGGCATCCTCCATATCTTTTGCGTGAGTGCTCTGCCTGCTTGCTTGCATCGTTCTTTATTGTGCCGCGCGTTGACCTGTTCGAATGTAAAATACTGACTGCGTTTCTCTTTGTTCAGTTCACAATTAGGAAAATCAAGGCAGGCGACCAGATCTTTGTAAATTATGGACCAGCGTACTGGAAGACCACTGGAATCGACCCTATCGCTGTACAATAGAGCGCCTTGATCCATCAGGGAGAAGCGGCGTGCACCTATATTATTCAACGACATATAGACGCTTTAGAGTTGCCTTTGCAGTGCCGTACCGGTATGTCTCTCCCTCACAGTCTCACTGAACGGATCGCATGCATAGCAGGAGTCTACTCTTCGATCTCGACAATAGCTTCGATCTCAACAGCGACGTTCAGTGGAAGCGCGTTGGTGCCGACGGCCGAGCGCGCGTGGATGCCCTTGTCGCCGAAGACCTTGCCGATGGTGTCCGACGCACCGTTGATAACGCCAGGCTGGCCGGTGAAGCCGTCCACGCAGTTGACGAAGCCCACGAGCTTCACGATACGCTTGACCTTGTCCAGGTCGCCCAACTCGTCTGTTAATACAGAGACACACTTCGCGTTAAGAATCCATCATGGAGACACTGATAAATGACTCGTAACTAAACTTACGCTTCAAGGTGGCCATGAGGCTCAATGCGATGTGGTGGGCAGCATCATATCCATCCTCTGGAGTCAGGTCCTTGCCGATCTTGCCGACAATCAGGTCGCCGCCGGTTGGCTGAGGCAGGTGGCCAGCTAAAGATCCAAAGAACAAGACACATCCATACACATCAATCAGCACTCCACAACGGTCTGTACGATGCATCCGACCACCAAGAACGCATCAACAACGCACCCGTGAAGATGTAGTTGCCCGTGCGCACGGCCGTGCGGTAGTTGCCCTTTGGCTCGGCGACCTGCGGGAGCACGTAGCCCAGCTCAGCGAGGCGGCGCTCGATGTGCACGCTGCGAGTGGTGGCGGCGGCGACCGCCGAGCGGGTCTTCACGAAGCGGAGCAGCGGGGTGGTTAGCATTTTGTATTGGGCTCGAGTCTTGAAAGCGCAGATCTGGAAATGAGCTCCTGTCACACAAGCCATTTGCCTCCTAGTGTTTGGACGTTTGGATTGTTAGGATGTCGAGCCAAGTTGAACATCAAGCACACACCACGCATGGATCAGTGATTTTACCCTAATTCGTGATATGGTTACATAACCATCAAAGCCTATTTAAGGAAACAAAATCCTACAAAAGAGGAGCGTTCCAGACCGCGATGTAGAGCACTTTGTGGAATAACATGCACTTTCCCGCAGCTCCAAATGTAGCCATTTCGCTGCTCTTGCGTGTATCTTGGACGTATCCGATCCGTGTCATGTCCACCTCAGCATTCTAATTCAAACACAACCAACAGCAGTGGTAGAGCTGATCGAGTCATAGACGCTATCTAAGCTTTGAGTTCTGATTGAAGAGCAAGCGAATCTTACGGAGTGGCGTTGGCGCAGACGAGAGGAAGTGCACCATATGGGACATCTCTCAGCTCTCAGTTGAGTTATCCGCCATCAGATCGGACCCAAGCTAAGAACTGAACCAGACTTGAGGGTCTTTACAAGCGTGGACACCTCAGGGCTCCTCACGATGCATGTGAATTCGCACTTTGACGAGCGCAAAGCTGAAGGTCGGCGCTTCAAATAAACAGCTCGAACGGACCCGGAAATGGTCGCTGGGAAGAAGCCGCAGTTGGAGATCGCGATGGACGCCTCAGGACCATTGAGCTCTTCGCACGGAGCCACATCCTCGCCGCGCTCGTCAGAACTCCTGGCGACGAAATGCCGTGAGTCCAGCAGCTCAGCGACGCCCCCAAACATGGATGTAATGGACATCCACACGAGTCCGTCCTGCCGAACTTCGCGCGTCCTGTCGAGCAAACGTACGCCGAAAGCCGCAGCTCAGCCAAATCCAGAGCTGTCCTCAGAACCGCCCAGCGAACACGACTTGTTGGCAAAGCAGTAGTCCACAGTCAAAGACGGCTCGAAGTCTCCTCAGTTCCCAGCAAAGCAGGCAGAGCCTGAAGGTGCAGTAGCACAACGACGCCGCAGTAGCGGGCACATCGTCGTAGGTGATCAGCGGCCCCAGCTGTGTCTCAGTCTAAAGTCTGACCCGGGATCCAACTCAAAGCCAGTTGCAGGCGAGCTGAAAGCGTCAGCGGCCGAGGACCCTCACGCGCCAGTGTAGGAAAACTTGCATATTGTGTATGGGGCTTTCTTTATCTTCGAGAGGTTAGTTCTCGCACTTCAAGGCTACGAAATTAACCTCGTGGTTTTGCTGCTGTTTGCCCTCTAGGTCGAGCGCCCAGATTCTACGACCAGTGCGCGGTTTGTCTAGCGACGCGATCCAGATCGTGGCCGCATTGAACATCGACCTGAGCGCCGGGTTCCAGGCGAATGTGGCTCCAATCCCAGTCAACGGCTGCATCGGCGGAGTGTACTACCTGCGCTCCAAGACCCGGCGCATCGCTGCGGTCTTCAAGCCATCCGACGAAGAGCTATACGCGCCAAACAACCCAAAGCAGTATGTGCATCACCACTCACAGAAGAGCAAGCTTGACTTCAAAGCGGCTTCACACCCGGAAGATTGCTCAGAGAGCTCACTGAGCACAAGCGGAGTCGGATCGAGCGGCGTTGGCATTCGGGCTGGCATTGCTGCAGGTGACGCTGCAGTTCGAGAAGCGGCAGCCTTCTTGTTGGAGAAGAGCCAGGCTGCCGGCGTCCCGATCACAATCCTGGCGAGAGCGAGCCACCCCGCGTTCCATTACACGGCTTTCCTACCTTCATCAAGACAACAGGAGAGGAAGTCGAAGACTGGCACGCTGCAGGTCTATGTCCCACACAAATGCGAGCAGACGACCTCTCCAGCTCGCTCTTTAGCGTCGCAGACGTCCACACGATCGCGCTGCTGGACATCCGTCTCGCGGACCAGGACCGCCACGGAGGCAACATATTGGTAGTCGAGCTGTCCAAGCGCGTGTTCAAACTGGTCCCGATCGACCACGGCGCGTGTCTTCCGAGGACCGCCGACATGGAGAAGACGAGTTTCCTGTGGCTCTCGTGACTGCAGGTCAAGCGTCCATTCTCCGAGGACATGTTGCAGTACATCGCGTCGTTGGATCCATTCGAAGAAATCCGAATGCTGCGACAGGCGCTGCCTCAAAACCACCAGCTGGAAGAGCAGACGCTGCTCACACTGCTGGTCTGCACGGTCTTCCTCCAAGTGTGCGCGCTTGAGAAGAGCATAAGCGCGTACGATATCGGTATGCTCATGTGTCGCCATGGGTCCTTCTGCCAGCAGCAGCCAGCGCCGAGCGCTCTTGAACTGCTGGTCGCAAAAACGTTGGACGATTGTGCTGCAGGAAGCCCTTGCAGAAGACCGCGCGGATCGCAACTCAACCCGGAGCAGTACTTCAAAGCAGTGGTGCAAAGCTTCAGAGACCACTTGACTGCTTTCCTATCTACCTGGAAGCAGCAGTAAGAGAAGACTCACAGTGGTTCCTTGGAAAGCTCCGCCGCTCAAATTTCGATTGGCAAGTAATTGAGACTGCTCTTGTAAGATTGCTTACCAACTTCTTTCTCTTTCACGTGTCGCGTGTCACGCGCCTGCTGTCTTGTAAATTCTTTCAAGCTGCTCGACGATCTTCTTTGGCATGGACTGCAGCAATTCACGTACCCAGGGCTCGATGGCTGAAGGCGATGGTGGAGATTCGCCCACGCTACCTCCTCGCTCTTCTTTGCTTTCTTTTTGAAGAACCAGCCGCGTGAACTGTGGGAGGATCTCATTTTCAACGATTTCGCGGATCCGATCGCGAGGCGGGGGAGATTTGCACACTACGGGATCGTTCTTGCTGGCAGTACTTGGAGAAGATCCGATCGCTGACATCTCACTCAAGTGGACGTTTACTGTCGGCGCCACCACACAGAGCCGGATGGTCGAGTACAGCGCATCTTGAAGAGCGACTACGTGCGAATTCTTGAGCTTGACGACAAAGTCTTCGTTACATGCGCTCTCGTACTCTAGCGCTGCCAGTTGCACCTGCGTTAGCTCTTGGTCCTCGCTCGAAGATCCGAGTGCCTCTTGCAGACGTTTACCTGCCATTTGCAACTCCGTTCCGAGCGGTTCAGCTTTTCGTTGTCAGCTTTCGATTTCGGATCCCAAAACTGCCAGATTTGCCTGCGTTCCCTTAACCTTCTGGCTTTGCTCGGAAAGTTGGCGGGTAACCTCCTGGATTTCGTGTCGAAGGCGAGTGTTTTCAGATACTAGTTGGGGATTTGTCACCTGGGCTTCTTGAAGGCGAGATGATACGTCGCCAGCTTCATTGAGTTGTGATGCGTTTCGAGCTTCAGGCTCAGCGACTCGCGGCTGCAACCTCTGGTTAGCGTTCAGCAGCTCTTCATTTGCAGCATCAAACTGGCTGACTGTCTCAGTGCGCTGCTGGAGCTGATCGTGAAGGCGGGCGTTCATCGCATTGAGCTCTTCTTCCAGATGACGAGAATCTTTCGCTTTGCACTCTTGCAGCACAGTCAACTCCCGTTGTGTCGCTTGTAGCGTTTGCTCCAGTTGGTTTAGCTGGCGAACGTAGTTTTTTTCGCATCTCGTGTGCTTCAAGCAGTACGCCTCATGGTCACTCCTCTCCTTTTGGAGAGCTTTTTGCGCTTCACCACAGAGTCTGAAGGTGTGTCTCATTTCACTTTCATGCGCTGCAAGCTCCAGTTCCAGTTGACTTACCTCTTCCGCCAAACTCGCATTCCTCTGAGCAAACTCTGCGTCAGTTAGTTGTTCTTGACCGCCTCGCTCTGGAGAGCATTGCGTCGCGAAGTGCTTAAAGCCGCTTCGTTGTTGTCCTCAGTCACTTGTGCATTGCGATTCGCCACCGCTTACTGCTCCAGCATGCGAATCTTGTCATCCTTGGAATCTTGAGGCTGCTGGAACTCTGTAATCCGCTCTTCTAGAGCCTTGATCTCGCGTTGCTGCGACGAGTTCTCTGCCTAGAGTGTGTGCTGGATGGCTCCCATTTTCGCGATTTCGCGATGGAGCTCCTCGCTGATGTGCTGTGAATGCGTGAATTCATGGCAACTTCTTTTCATATCCAGACGCAGAGTCGCACACACAGAGCAGTCGGCAGCAGTCGGAGGTGGCTGCGCGTTTTTCGGCCCTGGAGTCATCGCCCGGCCGCGAAATTGCCCTCCCACGACGATTTTACTCCCGCCACGTATCCTGCAAACAACATCGAAAGCACAAAGCTGTTAGATGATCACGAAACACGTTGCTCAAGCTTACTTCAACACTGCCGTTGGTAGACACTCACTTTTCCACCATTTTCTCGCGCAGCACTGCGATTTCGAGGCGAAGGTTGTCGTTTTCGCGGCGAACCAACTCAAGCTCTGCCGAACTGCTGTCTGCGCACCTGGGGTTTGAGGATCCAAGGGAATCTAAAGGCGTCAGTCGAATAAATTACCCAACAAGCCACTTTACAGGGCCGTTTGTCTTGCTTCTTACATGTTTCCGTTGACAAAGGAGCGAGGAAAGCTGAACGCTCGAATCGGGTCCCCGTTGTGGGTCGCTTCCAGTTGTTGAGCCTGCACTTGGTCACTCTCCGCATTGTTAAACGCCCTTGAGCTAGAAAACCTCGGGCGCGTCGCTTATGGCGCTTGTGACGCTTGGTCGAAAGACGGATTCACGCCGCCAGGCTTCTTCGCCATTGCTCGCGTCGACGATGGACACTGCTGCTTGAGCGCAGCCGACAGCGCACTACTTTCACTCCCACCCCCTCCTCCTGCTGTCCCGGGACCTTGACACCCAGCGCTCTTTGGAACTGCGACTCCGTATTTCGCAGCGAGAACGGATTTCCGAATTGCCGCCGCCGAGAGCTGCTCCTGCGCTGGCTCGTTCTGCTGCAGTTGCCACAGCAACGCCGCGCATTTCTCCCCGTAACGCTTGTCGATGCACGGGAGCGTGTCTGCATCTGTTGCCATTGGAGTCTTCTGTTTGTATTTCGCTGACTAACTCGCAGATGAAGAACTCTTCCTGTCATTTGTCACGACTGGTACAGCTAAACTTAGCACCACTGCTCCACGTTTAACACATGCGTGTGAGTGTATCAACATATTTCTGGTACAACGGACAACACACGAGGCCAGTGGTGGTGGTACTCTAGTTCCGCGACGCTTACCTGGGCGACGCCTGCAGCACCACCGGGAGGCGCTTGAGCAGCGCTTCGTCCGCCTCGTAGAGCTTCTTGCACATCAAATCCTTGTTCTGCAGCTGCGCGTGGAGCGTGTGCAGCGCGCTCTTAAGTTCGCTCGACTGGGTCTCCAGTTTCTCGCACTGGCGCTTGAAATGGAGGTAGAGCTACGTCAGCTCCGAGATCTTCTGCATGAGGATCCGCTGCTCCTCGGTCATGTCGTCGAAATCCGTCACCAGGATCTCCACGTACTTCACAACTTCAGTTGATAGATGCCGCTTCAAGTCACTGAGGTGCCGCGAAGCCTCGGCGGACCCACGAGACTGGATGTCATCAAGGCGGCATGCGCTCAAAGACAAGAACGATTTTGCGCCACTCAGCAAAACAGCCTTTGCCTGCTCCATTCGATCTACTCTGGTTTGCAGCTCACGCTCATGGTTCTCGATGAGCTTGGCTTGAAGCTCATCCAGGGACTGAGCGTAAGTCGTCTCCAGTTCGATCTCTGTCTAACGCGACCGCACGCGGAGGTCCATTTCCAGCGTCTGTTCGAGATCGCTCAGCTGCTTTTCATGCTCTCGAGCAGCTTTGCTCTTGCAGGCTGCAAGCGCAGTTTCTCGCTCTTTCTCCGCGTTCGTCCGAATCTCCTGCATGCGAGCGTGATGGACGGCCTGCAGACTCTCCTGCAGCTCGATCACTGCGATCCGGTGCTTCTTCTCGCACTCGCGCTTGAGTTTGCTCAGCTCGTCCTGATGCGCGCGTTGAATCACCTATTTCAGTTCCTGCAGCTTTATCTCCAGACTCTGTGCTGCGCTCGCTCTCACCTCGCGCATTCGCTCGTCGTGCTCGCTCTCGAGTTTCTTTCGGAGCTGCTGCAGCTGCGCCTGTGCGCCGAATGCGAGCACCTTCGTGAGCTTCTCGAGCTCCATCTGTTCATTCACCGCATGCTTTTGCTCAATCTCTCGCCTCAGGTCGCTGGTTTTCGCCTCCTGCTCTCCCAGAATCGATATTGTTGCCTGCCCTCGTCGCTGGAAGAGCTCGCGTTCCAGGTCAAGACGCTTTTGAGCCTCCCAGCTGTGCACTAGCTCGTCGTTTTCTCGCTCTATATCTCTGAGTTTCGCATCCATCTCTGCTTGCAACTGGTTTTCCAGCAGTCTCTTCTTCGACAGCGTCTCCACTGAGAGGCGGGACCCGAGGCGCTTCGCGCGATCTTCCAGGATCTACTCCTGCTTGGCGATAATGCCGTTCAGCGCTCGCTCGCGGTCTTTCACTAGTTCTTCTTCTAGTTTGGCGAGCACCTGCACCTGCTCGCGCTCGTATTTCTCCATCGTGTCGCGCACCAGCGCTTTGGTCTCGCGCTCGTAGCCCCCTTGAGCGCCAAGATCGATATTTTCTTCTTCGACTCGAACTTGCGCTGCAGCTCCTTAAGGAAGCCCGCTTGAAGCAGATGTTGTTGCTGCTGCGCGAGTGCGGCTTCCGCCTGCATTTCCTGCTGACATTTCGTTGCAAACGTCTTGATCGCCGCTGCTTTCGCTTCCAGATCGCGCTCTTCTGGAGGTTTTGTATCAAATGCGCGCACAGGTGGTGATGACGAACTAGACGATGGTGATGAAGACGGCGACGGCACGGTTTTCACTGGAACGAATGGCGATGGCGAAGATGTAGCTCTACGATGATGATCAAGCCGCTCTGACATTACGGGTCGATGGGAGAGTGAGTGCAAGTCGGACGTACTGACGCGCGACGGCGCTAACGACCGGGTCGTGTACGGAGAGCCGCCTGCAGCTGGCGAATTGGTGAGCGAGCGAGCAATGACAGTATCGTGAAAGGTCAATGAAACGGCTCATGAGCAGCTTCCCAAATATAACAGGCATGCTCGCTCACCTGAGCTCGCTTTCGCTCGCCGGAGTAGTTGGTCGCAGTTGGAAAGCGCATTCTCCACTTCACCGGCTACTTGTCCTGCTTGTTGCTGCTGACTCGGTCGAGGTGATGGTAGCGACGCCGGTCCTGAGGCATTTGACGGATCAAATTTTGCGAGTGGATGCGCATTCTCCTGCTCTTCCTGACTGTGCCGCGCATGACGATAGATCCCGAGCCGCGCTTCCACAGCGGCCAGCTCACGCGCAATGTTGGCGCACACGTTGCTCACGACGTCCTGTTGCGGTCGCTTGAACGGACTGCGTAGCAGCGATTCGTCATCAAAAATGATGGACGCCGTGGCGTCGTTCATGAGCGACGAGAGCGAGAGCGCCGACGACTTCCGGTTGTGGTTGCGAGATGGCGACAGTAGGGAGAGTGGCGGATCCATATGCGATTGACGTGAGCGCAGCGCCATGCTCAGCGCGACGGTGGCGACGCAATGCGCGCATGCGCACTCACGAGTGTAGGTTGCAGGAGCGCAAATCTTTTCGAATTTCCATCGCGGCGTTTGGGCAGTCGACACGAACCGATTTTCATAGAAAGCGCATGTTCTGCTAGTGATTAATACAGTGAGCACCAAAATCTTAAGGACGTCCTTTTTTACAAAAATGTAGATTTTCCCTCAATTTTTACTCTCCGGCACTGAAATCTTCAGATATGATAGAAAACATGTGGAACGTTCTCATGGCGAAAATACGACTTCATT